>JAHQIW010006291.1:0-42490 GCA_019055375.1 Parelaphostrongylus tenuis
ACACGAGATCAATGGTTCGATCTCGCACTCATGGTTCACCAAGCCATCCATCCCTCCGGGGTCGGTAAATTGGTACCAGACAGGTTTCAGACTTGTCTGGGAGGATAAGCAGCACTGACTCGGTTTAGCGGTAGGCCACCGCGAGTCATTGTAAAGGCCAGATATGCATTCAATCACCTCAAACGAAGTTAAAAACTGAAGTCGAATGCATGGCGCATCCCTTAAGAATTAATCAACGCCGAGAGCTTTATCCTTTCATCCTTTTATGATAAACACTCAAATAGCGTGATGTGCATTCAAGGAGTGCGCAAAGAGAGTTCGAAAAAACTCGGTGTTACCAAACCATATCATATCCCCTGTTTGGAGTTCGTTGAGGATGTTTATCATAGAGTGCGACACTGCAGTTGAACAATTAGACGTAGCTTTTCACACAACCCGCTATCACCAATTACTGTGTGGATCGCAGCACAAGTTGCATTCGGTTTGTTTCCTCACATTCATAATCCAACATGATCTCAAACATTTCACATGCTGCTTCGCCTCCTGCTTACGATTTCGCCTTCCTTGTGAAGGTCGTAGAACGCCGAGCGAGACGATTCTCCTTACAGTTTTCAAATTAGCACAGTTGGGACACTGCTATGCGTTCAGTTAATTATTACAAGAAAGTGGTGGAGGAACTGGAGGATCGCAGCCGCGCTTTTCTTACCCTGCCGCCTAATACACAAGTTCACTAATTATTGCACTACTCCGCCCTTCTATCTGCATTAGTTACCATAGTGATGGTAGCGGATCAGTGGCCTCTGTGGCGTAGCGGTAACGCGCATTCACGGTATGAGTGAAACACGGGTTAGACTCCCGCTTGGGACTGCGACTTTGCATAACACTCAGCATTGTCAAATATGTTTTTATAATATCATAGTAGTCTTTGCTACTCCTACATTTTTGATGAACAACGTAAATTTCTCAACCAAGTGTTCATATAACAAAAATAAAATCTAACAGTCTGCTAAAATTATATTTTCTGACATGCTGTATTAGACTTCATCTCGAAAAATCAAACAACTTCCGACACATGTCGATGCTATGGAGCTACTTGTACCGTCAGATTTCCTGTTGGTTTTTATAGATATTGAAAATTCGGTTCATTTTCGTTAGACGGTTAAGAAAGGACCCCTTTCGCTGTACAGGGACTTTTCGTAAGAGTTGCAGTAATACTTAAGAAACCTAAATCTCTGTCTACTGCGCTACGTGTTCGTTTTCCAAGAACAACCTTTTCAAAAGTAAAGAATCCAGAGTAATATTATAATTTACATGGGCTGCGTAATTTTACTATCACTTCGTTGGAAGAATGAAAAGCATATAAACGTGTAGAGGACATCTTGTGGTACCAAAACCATGCGTTTTATTTAGAGTTTTTTTCAAAGCCGGTAAACAAATACTAATTGAATGACAAAAATTACACTTCACTTGTGACCCGTCGAAGTGCCATCGTTCAATGGCCGTGCTGAAATTGCAGATAGTCCCTGCACCCCACTCCAACCCGTAGACTTGTCAGACAATACATGCTCACGAATATGAATCAATATTGTTTTTCTTGCTACATTTCAGAGACACGGTCTTTGCAGAAAATAAACACAGCGTTGGAATCGTTGAATCCTACGCTATCGAATGATTACTAATAGTTTAGAGGACGAACTCTGTTCTGCGAGAATTATGTGTGTGTAACATAAATGTTTCCTTTCTGCTAGAGCGTTACAAAAAAAGCTTTTCCGAATATAGATCACGTAGCGCAGTAGCCACGATTTAGGCTTTCCAATAATTGCTAACACTGCTGTGAAAAATTTTTGCCCAGCGAAAGGAATCGTTTCGTTACACAACACTATGGCAATATTTATGTCAGGAAGATCTATTTGGCATACGGCTATTTTACTGCCCGTCATTTCCTTGATGAGCATGAAGTTTTCATAACTTCATGACTGCAACATGATATCTTATCTCTTCCTTCATTTTCTCATGGTACATCTCTTAGACAGCTTTCATGCTACATAGAGTTATGTATCCAAAGTCCTTCACACGTACCTAGAGTCATGGCAGTGATTTTCAACTATAGCAGAGAGATCATGGCGTGATACTTCGCATTCACATCTACGTTTTGAACTTAGACTGTACTACTGCAGTTGTTTGCATTTGTTCAATGATCATGTTTCATTCTTTCGTTCATCTTAATAGTCCTCTCATTAGTTCACCTATTCTAACGATGCCTGTTGTAGCTTTGCCACTTAGAATGTACCTGTTCAATCTTGACAAAAAAGTGTGTGACAGTTGGATTCTCAAGAACGGATCTTACACTCAGCAATACCGCAAGGAGAAATTCGACCAGTCGACGACATCTACCCCTTAGCAGTTTCCAAATATACATCATACATTACATGCTCTTAGCACTTCATTAAAAGTGCCTGTAATATTTAGTCATAATTATGGGAGGTTTTTATCTTCTCTAGTATGTCATGATCTTCTCGCCTTAGATTTCATCGCTTGCAGCGATTTTACTAAGCGTAAGTCTTTCTGACGATATAATCTTTAACTCTTATTCCTGAAGATTACTGAAAGCACCTGTTATGCTAACACTGTGACGATATTGATTTATGTTGAGTGATCAAAGGTGACAGCCCACACAAATATATGACTTCAAACACCACAAACTTATATGCACAAGTGGGATGGTTTGCCATCATTGTGATAACAAATTCACCCTTCTCATTCCTTTTTCACCAGCAATCAACCTACGCTTTTCGGATCCCTTGTCTCCTAGCTTGTATCAATTCACTGACCTAAATAAGAGCAGACTTCACAAGAAAAAGTGGTTTTTTTAAATCACAAGCGTTGCTCAGTGACTGGATCTATGCCTTTAAAAAAATATGACAAGCAAATGCCTTATGCCGAATGCCACAGCTTCACTTTTAACACTTTAGCGATCTCCTCGATACCTTTGAAATACGTCGGGATGTCCGCTGGACTGTTAGTCGATGAGCTCATCCTACCTTCTATAATGTTAAATGGATACTTTTGGCCTATATACGTATCATCATATCCACTATTCAAAGACCTACTTGGCAGTCTTTCACCGAGAGTGTGACCCAGGAGCATTCTTGGTGTTTCAAACCTGATAAACTATGAGGAATATGAAGAGCGTCACTACACTGCCCCACTCTTCGTACGTCTGTTTTGGTGTGATGAGAATTGTGTTTGATGCTAATGTAGTAATGCAAAGAAATTATAGTTTATGATATCAACGCTACGACATTCCGCTTCTCAGATGATGGTCACACGAAAACTGCAGGCCCAGATGACAAATCTTTTAGGCTGTAAATGAAACCGCTTGATAAGCATGCTTACCTTTTCACATAAATGAGATATTGACGCTTTTCAGCAGCAGGAAAACACAGCAAGCATCCACAAAAATGTCACTAAATTTAAAGCCAACCTAAATAGGTGAGTTTTTTTAGATGGTTTGTTTTCTCTAAAAAAGTACACTTAACTCAGTAGAGCTAACCTGAAGTACGACCATTTGTTGTTTTTTTTAACACTGATTTTTTTCAAAATAGAACGACTGCAATTTTGTAATATTACAAACCACAACAATAGTCTCTGTAAAAGAGCTTTATTATTGCCTATTAATGGAAACTATTCATTTGTGCTCAATGAAGTAATCGCTTGTCTTAGTTTAATACTGTCAATCACTCAGTACAGCAGAGCCTGGAATCTTGATGTAATCGTTACTTGCTGTAGAGAATTTATGTGGAAAGTCGGAATAAAAGTGGACGGAACTTCCCTGTTTTTGAAATTTTGTACTGATCGAGGACATCGTTTTTGATTTAATGAAATTAGCTCTTACGATAAACGCATAATTAACCAAGTTTCGTTAACACTTAACGTTCCGTCTGGACACTATATTGTACGTATATAATCTGAATGTCCTTGAGGGGGACTAATTTATTGCGACTTCATTCAGACTTAAAATTTCTTTCTTTTATTTTATTTTATTTTTTTTTTTTGAAAATGAAGCATGAGACAGTAATCTCAAGAAACTCAACGAGCCACACGTCTTTTGGGTCACGTAAAAAATGTAGACTGAACTGGGTGCTCCATAGTTTTTGACGCTCCACGTGCTGTAATGAACGGTACGTTAGGGGCTAACTAGTATGCAATACTTCTTCCACCATCAGCATACGGCCTTTACAGCGCTCATGTCGCAATTTCACTTCAAACTGAATATGAGTTAGCGATTCATGAGGTTTTTGTCAAGCCAGAATAATAATCATATGTTTACAGAGAAGATGCAAGACATGTGATGTTAGAATGAAGCAATTATTCTTGAACAGTTTTCTGAATATCTCAACTCAGTTCTCCTTCTTTTTTTTTGGTATTAGGCATTGCATTGACTGAAGTAAAGCTTGCTTAATTTCTCTTCAATGAAATGTGATAATAGTTGCCTAGCAACTCGTAATACACAATGCAATTCTGAACAAGAAGCTCCTACTGAAAGAGACGGTTTCAACCGATCGATACGCATCAACTGCGCAGTCGTGACGAAGGGTGGTGTATGGCCACGTTGTCCAAGTCCAGAGTAATAAACAGAGCACCAATGAAAACTCCTCTGTAGAACATCACCACAATTGATTGAGAGTAACCCTTTTCTTTTCAAGTAGTGGCAACTTATTTGGGCACAGTACGCGGCCAACTGCTTAAAAAAAATCAAATAATCACCGAGATCAAAACCTACATTTTGTTTACAAGAAGTACGCTTCCAGACGAAATTGACTAAGACATCTGTCCCTAGTCTTTTCAGGTGACGCTGTGATTCCAAGGAATATTCTCTGATTTGTTGATATTTTCGAATGATAAACGTTTGAATACCAGTAGTGATTCCGTTCAGATTAAATGTTAAGAAACAGTCTTCGAATTTCAATAAATACACTGCATTATTGTAATCTCATTTAATTCACGAAGTCACTACAAGTATACCGCATATCTTTTGATTCTATTCGGCCGATCTATCACCTCGAAGATCGATTGAGAGCTCAACTGGGCACTTATTTTTGGAAGAAAACGATGATCATCCAGATTATGTGTGGTTGTTTAGTTTATCTTATTTGTTTATCAAAGTGCTTTCTCCATATCAAAGAAAAGTGGCCGTTCAAAATTGGAATAAAACCTGGAAATGAATCTGTGGCCTACCTAAGTCGTAGGACTAATGCTGATCTTAATAAATTGGGGAAAAAGTTTTGAGAAAATGTTTGGACTTTTTTGAGTGTTGATTTTTTGCGTTTTTGGGCTCATTTGAAAGCCCGTCTTCTCCCGCGTTGATTGGCATTTAATTTATCTACTTACTGCAAGATAGAGTTAACAAGCGAGCAAATTAGATTGTTGATGATGCACGAGTGGCTGTGGGTATAAATATAACGGTGGCAAGTGATCGCATTAATCTGGCTTAGGGCGGATACACAGTTGACAAAAGTAGGGTATACAGATGGTTCAAAAAGTGCTTGAAGTTGAAGGGCAGTACTTTGACTATTAGTTTTGTCTTCGTTCGGGTGTAATAGGCATAAATAAATGTTTTACAAGCAATCTCTCCGAGCTTTTCCCCAACTTATTACATAGCGATGTCGATACGCCTTGATCAAGCACTTCAAAATGCCCGAATTTGACCGTTCATGGAAAAATGGGTTTGAATATTAAAGGCCAGCCTTTGGTGGTTGATGTAGGATTTCGATATTGTGAAAGTGGCATGCCACAGCTTTGCCGTCAACATTGTGCGGATGATCTGATATCGTCAACTCTATGTCTGATCATCCGAAAGATTTTTGAATTACCTAGTAACTGCAAATAAATTTCTTATTTCGGAAGTTTTATGGAAAAGGACCTACTTCACTTAGTGGATCAAAGCCAATCAGTCACAAAGTTACGTACGGAGTGAAAAAACTTGTTTTTACTAGATTCTGTGTATGTGGTCTATACTTGAGGGAATTAGCATCTCTAAATGATAGGGCTAAAAATAGAAAGAACTGAAAAGATAGGTGAGGACTCAAATACGGCGGTATTGGAAATCGAGGACGCAGTGAAGTCGAAGAAAAGCACCTCTGTCTTCAGCTTTTTCACCGTACGATCCTTTCTGCACTAATCTACGCCTTATAAATTTGGTCTTTCATAAACAGCATGAAAAACAACTTACCGTTATTAAACCAACAACCGGTAAGGCTATGCTGGAAATACGGCCCTGTCACGCAGGAGTGTGAAACATGGAATCAAAGCTGTGGCTTCTGTCCACGATCAAAAATAAGGAACGGCGTTGCGCACGACAAATTTTTAAACTTAAGGTTGGGCATGTCATGTGACTTAACGGAAGCGAAAGACATGCCGCTAGCAGCTGCGCGAACGAGATGTTGAATGAACAAAAGGAAGAAATACCGAACTATTGCACAGATTTGCTTATGAAAAAATCAAAAAGAAAATACATTTACAGCGGGTTCGAAGATTGTCCAGGACAAGCTGGCTTTGTAGCGCGTTGTGGAGTAATGAAATTACTGTTGTTCGCCTGTATCACTCAACAGTCAATGGGAGGCAGGTGATGTAGATGATGACTTTGTACCAAGTACTTGCAACGATTTTTTCACTCAATTATCAGAAAATCGATGTTTCAACATTATATCACGGAGCCGATCTTGAATGGGGAGTGCAACCTCATAGGTACCGTCATATGTTGGAACTGGTATCTACTAATTGTTTGAATAGTCATTCCTCCTATCGCCCACTACACTACATGAAGTGGTATAATTCTTTGAGTTGAAAATACAACATGATCACAGGTTTTTTCATTATGCACAGAAGCATTGATATGAAAGACGAAATTATGGGTTGGCACGATAACGAAGACCGGACATGAACAGATGAAAAACTTTTATACTGTTGTCATTCAAAGTGTACGTCCCACCACGGGAATTGATCGGCGTAATGAGCATTGTGTGGATGTTTCTGAGCGTTTATCTAAAATTGCATGGTTCAGATGGCTACGCTAGCTTGCTGATGTTGTTTGTCACACCTAGTATTATCTCACGAAATGATCCAATCAGGCGCGTGCTTGAACTTTTGGATCACCGTAGCCCACATAATAGTAGAAAGATGAGCCAACTTTTCGCCGACGGATGAGATAGTGTCTAAAGCAGTAGCATCATTGACGACTCTCGTACGTGCTACATGATAACTACCGCACCTGAATAAACCATTGCTTGTCTTGTAGACGATAATTAAAGGAAGCTCCTGCTCCAAGTCATCAAGAAGAGGACCATGTACCATCTGTAACCAATTAGAGGCAATTCAAAAGCGATGCCATATCATAAAATTAAATTTACATTTTCAAATTAACCTGGTAATAAACACGAAAATTTGCTCGTTTTTTCACTTGTTCCTCGGCTTTTACAAAGTTGCACACTCCGATGTATACACTCCTATATCAAAATTGGCCATATTGTCGAATTTTTTGCAAGATTTTCGATAAAAAGGCTTTGTTTCTTGATATAAAACTCTAAAGGCACACATATTTCAAATGCATTTCGAAGGGGTAACCTCGCTAAGCCACTGAGTTATTGAGAAGATTGCGGCGATACTGAACTAGGCAGAGAGAGCTCTTTTTCTTCCTCTGATCTGACTTTCTGGTCGTCATCACTTGGTATGCTTTGAAGTGACTGAATTTGAACGCGGCGGATCTCGTTCGCTCTCTCTTTCTCTCTTTCTTTCTTTTTCTCTTTAAGAAAGTTTATTAAGAAAACAACCTCGAACATTCACTTTTTTCTTTGACCGTTCTTATTATCTTTGTTTCCTCTTCTTCTCCTCTCTCGTCGCTCCCTTCTTCTTCAGCCTTTCTGTCTTCACTAATATCGAGATCCGTGACCAGACTTTCATTTCCGGAAGACGAAAACTCCGGCAGCGATTTGTTCCTGTCAATCAGCAATAAGTGATTTCTCATTTTAGCTCAAAAATAAGTAGTTGAATAAAGAACGCAAAATATATGAATTTTCAAACTTTTTTGTTGCCGTTTTATATCGCACAGAAATATGTACTTCGTTATCGAGTCTTTAGCTGCTTTATAGAAACATAGCTTTGACTGCCTAAAAAGTCAGTGCTTTCTTTTGCCACATGTTTTATTAAATATCGACTTAGCTATGTTGTATAGAACGTTTTAATTACTTCATTCTTATGCGTGTGAAAAAGTGTGTAGGAGCGAATAGAGATAAAAAGCATAGATGGAATTCGAGTGATTATTATCCTGCTCAGCAACTACACCCTGATAGCTACTACCGTTATCAAGTAACTGTTGCAGCATGCACTTATTATCGTGTCTCACTAGTCCTAAAGCTTAAACATCACAGAATTACCTCCAGAACATGCGGTAGTATTGAATAGTACTTCTTTCACGACAGCGATGAGATACAATAGAGTAGGGGCGACGTGGCCGATTGGTTGTGATGCTCGTCACGGTGCGCGTGGAGCACAGCTCCACCCCCGACTCTCTTCGGCAGTCAACAACACCGCCCTATGAAGCGCCACAGCCAGATTATCCTCGATTTTGCAAGGGGACTCTCTCAACCAGTATTCTATGCCGCTCAAAAAGGAGACGAGAAACGAATTGAACGCTAGAACTACTGGGGTACGCAAAGTGAAAAAAACCTTGTGATGATGGATCAAATAAAGTGCTAAAAATTAGCGAGAGAGTACGAAAGCTATGTCTAATCTACATGGACTACGTCTTCTCAAAGTTTCACTAAACCGTTAGTTCAGTAGGGACCGAGTCCACATTTGCGATAAGTTTTTTTTTTTGTTACTAGTAGGACTCAATGCGCTAAAGTTTCATCCTTTCTTGGGATAGCAAACTTTTTTTTAATATGAGACGAGAGGACAAAGAAGCGTTAATACGCTGCATTACTTTCGAACTTATCGTAATGTTTAGATGCTAGAATGATCCAAAAAGCTGAACAAGCAGACCTTACCCACTCTTCGATCCAATATAATCATCACAGTTTCTCTTGTGGTAAATGACTCAATTTTTGGGCTTCTGTAATTTGAGACATGAGTTGAATGACTTCTACGTCGCATAAGCAATCGATAATCGGCACTTGTTCAATTCATCGAGTAAATGACATAGTACAAAACAAACGTTGCTAATTCAATTAGGTTATTCGGTCAAAAGTGCGAAAAGCGCAGTGGTGAGAGATGGCGTAAACAGACACGTGATCACTAGCTCAGCCCTTCTCCGGGTTGACAAAGCCATCACACTCGTCGAAACTCACTCATCAAACTGCCATTAGACGTGTTTGGAATAGCTTCCATTAGTTCACGAGAGCCAGAGACTACCTGTGTGACGGAGACCTGGAACTGCTTCATCAATATTACTTCAAACCTCCACGAAAAATGGTCTCAACTAGCACTCAACTGTATCCGTGAAAGAACAAAATACTCAAATGACACCCGAACACAGTTGCAAATCGAAGACACTAAGGATAATTGGTGCGAAACATGAAAGTGAATGAAGGAAGGGCTGATGCTTCAAATGAGTACACTAATGACATATAAATAAGCAAAAAAATGTAAAAATAAGTGAAATCTTGAGTTCAAAGGAATGTTCGAGCGGAGACAAGCTACAACTCACTCTCGACGCCTTCCACGCTTGGTTTTTGGGCTGTCTACCGGAGTGTCCCTGAAGTAGTCATAAATAGCACATAAATGAGTGGACATAGTAGAAAATGCTTCCGAATTTTAGTACCAGACCATTTGATGAAATTCTCCGTTCTATGGGTCAAAATTGTAAATGATCACACACGACATGTACAGGTTATCAGTCGAAAAATCGACGACAGAATGCTGATATGCTAATTTACTAAGGTTAGTATGAAAATATTATATTGTTAAATAACCCCGAGGTCATATTAGCTTCATTCTTTGAGACATCCACCGAGTGTTGAAAGCAGCAGCACCTTTATGTCTTTATGATTTTACAGTTTTCTCCTTATGAAGATGAAAGGTGGTCGGACCATCCAGCTTTTTCGGAGAAGTTACTCTTCGCCTACAAAGCACTAAGAAGAATAGTTTCATACATTTTGTAGGCATAATAAATTTAGAACCAAGAAAACAATCCAGTGAACATCATATCAATCGAATGAATTGCCAAGATCTTATCATTTGGAACTCAAAGCGACTTGAAGATAACTGGATCTGGCAAATGATTGTGATGGGTAGGACGGGACGTGTCACAGAATTTGTCACGGTAAAAATATGCAGCACAATCGTCGATAGTAGGAGGCAAATAGGAAAGTGGCAGTAAATCTGTTCATAACGCGAGCGCTCCAACTAATCCAGTGCTTGCACCAGTTTTTGCAAGACCCACCGAGCCTTTCATACGTGGAGGTTGAAAACTTACTAACAGACTTCACTAGGGAAAGCGCTCTTCCTTTAGTCTACGAAAACCCTTATCGCTGTGCTCTTAAAATTCATGGAAAGACGACTCTACCAGAATTCGAAAAAGAATCGTCATAGTGGCAGAAAAAGCCTCTTGCGGCAGCCACAACACATAAGCGAACAACTTCGGAAGCTTTGGTGTATGGTGGATGTGAGGGTAACGAATCGAATGCAAGAACTGCTGGAATCCACATAGTATGTTGCATCATACAACCGATATCGGGGATGTAATAGAATAGTTAACTAAAAATCGTTAAGATCAAATGCTCGAGATGGATTCAGGGGAACAAAAATACTATCGTTCGGTTCTCTTCGCTTACGATCCAACTCGTAACAACAGAATGGTATGCCTCTTACGCATAACACGTACAGATCTCGAACTTCTAAATTGAAGTGTGAAATTGTGCTCAAGTGAGAAGCCGATTTCAAGATTAGTGCCATTTCCAAAGACCATGGTGCTTCTTTGACCGATATAATTACTAGTATTATCAAGCTCAGCTAACGGTCGTATTAGGCTGACAAGTGTACAAATATATACGACTATAGGACACAAATTCTTGGTATAGAGAATTGATCACCTTCTACTCTTTGACGACGAGTGAGTTGCACGTAGTTGGCGACGGCGTTTGTCGGCTTTATGAGCAGCAATTTCGAAGTCGTTCGATTCTTCATCTTCATATTTTCTCGGTCTGGCGCCCTCCTTGCCTTTTTTAGCGCTTTCATCGCGCTCTCTCCTTGAGCTGGCATCGTCTGATCTTTTTGACGTAGATTCCTCTTCACTTCGTCGTTCTCTACCAGTCTTACGATGCTTACCGCTTCTTCGCTGTCGTTCAAAATTGAAATCCTTCAAATTCCTGAATCTTGCCAGATCTATAGTCATTCTACTAAATGGTTCTCACTTTCCCGAATTGGTTTTTTTTTAGCGCATTTTCCGCCTTCATATATTGAATTTGTTTGCTTAATAAAATCTTATTCTATTGCTTGATTGAAATTTACTCTACTTGCAGCGTACTATTAAGTTTTACTTTGATAACAACTGCTTGTACTACTAGTGCCTCACTGAAGAAATGACGATTACGGACTTACCATGAAGCTTCTCTTAGGGTTTTTTTTAAACCCTCATATCTAGCATAGCAGTGCAATTTTACACTGAATTTGAACCCAAACACAGAATGCTCGTTGCACATCGAGCTTAGAAAAGAAACAGCCGATTTAAGATTAAATGAGAACGTAAAAAATAAGAAACAAAGTTTAACTCCTTTTCGCTATAGGAATCCGTTATTTTTACGGAGATCTTTTTGGCTAAGAGCGATTCCCCACTGAGCACATAGTAAGCATTTGAAAACGTAAATTTTAGTGATTTCTTGAAAAATCTTTTTCTTTGCGCTTTAGTAATGAAAATAATAATGAGCTTTATAAGCGGAGTACGTTATCATGCGTAATTTCGTTGTCTATCCAAACTTTTTCTCCGCTTCGTAAACACTTCTAGGTTTTTGTATTGAAATTGTAAGAGAAGCTTCGCTATGTCATTCTGCGACTTAAGCTTTTCGCTTTAATTTTAGATTGCAAAATAAACTCGCTATTGAGCAAAAAGCCTTAGCAGCCTAAGCTTAAGCACAAAAGCACATGAACCTGCAAAGGAATCTTGGATTTCGGAATCATACGTTTCATCAAGAGTTTTTGAAGCGAAGAAAAAGTCGTAGATTAAATAATAAAAATCGTGTTCCATATGTGAATAGCGCTGCGCAATTGATCAAGTCGCCGCGAATAGCGATTAATCCGAGTGTGGAATGTGATCTTCTTATCGCTCTCACAGAGCGCTATAAGGATCTTTCGAGAGTAGGATTTAGTCTTAAATCGTAGAGCTATATGATATCTAGTGTGTACTTGTGTATTATGAAAAGCTATCTGCAAATCCCGATAGTACAAACAAAGCACTCTGAGCACTTTAAGTGCAAAATTCAAGTTTGTTTTCACTCGTACAGCATTCGGGAAAGGCTTCAATCTCATTTGCACTGATTCAGTGCAGCAAAACGTTTTTTTAGGAAGCAACATAGTGTTAGAATTGTCTAGATTTACATTATGGAGTGATTACTGAGAGTCCGAAGGAGAGGATTTGTTCAACAAAAAATACTCTCGATAACGAGCGTCGCGTGTGAAACGCATTTCTTAATTTGCTGCTGCTGCGCTGTAATGCGAGTTTTTCAAGAGAACAAACTGAATGTATGAAGGAAAGCTTTTGTCGAGCAAAGAAGACTTCTTCAAAAAACTCTTCCTGATAAGAAGAAAGCACCTTGTCTCAATTGTATAATTACACTTCAGGCAGGACACTCGCCTGCCGCGCGCGGTGAGCAACTCGTACTGTTAAGTGGTTAGAGATGCCGATCAGAGGGAAGGAAGTTGCTGGTTTGATCCTCTACCATAGCGCTTCATAGCAATTCTTCTAGTGTTCTATCTGGTAATTTGGTTTTGAAAACTCCTCTACAACGAAAGTATTATAGAAAGAAAGCGCTCAGTTGTCTAATATTTCACTATTTCTTGATGGTAGATCCATAGGGTAACAACGCATATCCCAATTTTTTTTTTCGCATTTCTCTGTGACGTTATAAAGGTCAACTCGGAAAACATATTTTCGAAAGTGTACTGTAGTGCACGGTAGTTAATTACGGAGCACGTTGATTTCCCACGCAGCAAGCAGTGCAATCACTCAGCAATCATTTCAGTTACGGTGTTACGATATGAGATATGGCGTGATAACGTGTGTTAGTGATATATTCATATTGAACTAAAAACAGAAAAAAAAGCACCGAAAAAATTGCAATGAAATGTCGTCGGAAGGAGTCAAACCAGCAATCTTCTTTCTGTGATCATTATCACTAACCGCTCGACACTACGGTCTGCTCGCCCCATCGCGCAACGGTAGGGTGGATTAGTGCCGTGGTTTATCGCACCCAAAGTGTTAGATGTCCCTAAGGAAAGCAAATTCGACAGAACGTCAGCCAACAATCTTGAAGACATACCAACCTTAGCCAAATTTTAAAAAGGTCGCTTTGTAATATGAATATCTTTTTTCATGCAGAGGTACAGTGAAAGCCGGTCTTTCAATTTAAGCCGACAGCTAGCGGCACCATATCTCAAGTGAAACCTTTCACTACTATAATATGATTGTGATGCTATAAAAAATGGTCATAGGTGATATAAATGAAGTATTGATTGTAGTAAAGACCTTAGCTTTCCAGCGAGTGATTTTTTGACTTCATCGCGAGAGGCGTTCTTGTTTCTTTTACTGTCGACGAGATTCACATATTGCTCGGATAGGTCTTCATCGTCTGAGTTAGTAGATAATATTGGAAATCGGTCCAGATGACGAAATTTATAATGTAAAATTCACCATTTGCTTCTCTTTGCTTCTTCGCAACTTCACACGACGTCCCATGTACACAGCATACAACACCGTCTTTCTAAAAGAAATGTTTCTAGCAAAACCTTGACTTTTGCCACCAATAAGCTCGCTCAGAATGTCTGTTTCTGCCTTCATGAAAATTTTTTGAAAAATACATCATAATGAAGGCTTGAACTGGTCATATGCTTAGAAATTTGACTCCGAAATAGTGGAAGCAATGGAGACTCTACTGACAAAAGTGGCAGACGTGATAACAGAAACTTAACTAGTGCAAAGATACTCCCAGGCTTTACCCTCTGCACATTCTCTACTTTCTCATAATGCATCAAGGTAGAATAAAAAGCAGCAAAAGCAGCTAACCTTCACTGGGACATACAATGAGCTGTATGGCGTTGGACACTCAGATTCCATAACACAGGTAGCTATTTAGAGAAACCGTCGCTAAAGGCGCTTTGAAAGTAAATGAATCTAACCTTAGCTCACCTGCTATATGAATGTAATGATAGAGATAAGAACTAAGAAACAATAACAATGCGCGTATCAGTCAAGCTCATTGACTCAAGTAGACATCTATATATCGCGGTCGTGTATGGCTTTCTACCAGTTACACCCATTGTGTTGAGCCATATGAAGCAACCAGTTTCGAAGAGAAATTCACTCAAACGCAGATACTATAACCGTTGACCGATCCTATCAAACTTCTCTGAAATATATTAGGAATTTTTTTTTAATTATTGTAAATCTGACACTAGGTTAATGCACGAAGTTCATTCTATTCAAGGACGACTACTTGTGAACAATTGACTCCGATCAACTTGGCTCTGAAGATGAAAACGTTAAAACGCTAGTCAAATGAAAAATTCATATCAACTCCGTGTGGGCTCAGGTGAAATAGTATACCGAATATCCTTGCTGTTGAAGAGTATCAGCTTTCATGAGTTCGTTCGAAGTAACTTCAATCATGTTGGTCGAAATACACCTGTTTGTCATCTTTTACTTAGTACTGAACTAAAACGCAAAACAGTGGAACAATGAGAGCGATAAGCTAACGTTATATAAGAGTACAAGACAGTAACTCCTGATACTCGTAGATTATTCGTTTCTAGTTGCTGATAGAAGTCCTTAACTTTATAACTCTATCCATAGCTTCCATGCTTATAGTCAGTACGTATAGGTATAGTCTTAACAAAACGTCTATGTATATAAAATATGAAATATCTCAAAATCTGAGGATGGTAGCAGAGTGGTTAGTGAAGTAGGATATCAAGAAGTAAGTTGTTGGTCTAACTCGTTCTCTACCACTCTCTTGCAATCTCACTGGTCGCCTTAACTCGACTATGTTCGAGATTGCAGGGAGGATTTGATTTCATCAGCACTCTATGACATCAAAGTAAAGAAGACAAAATACTGATGCAACAGCCAAAGTAGCATGCCAAATGTTCGCGGATCTTTGTGGGGACCAATGCGAAGATGCGAATTGAATGAAAGTGTTGGCGTTTGCACGATAAATTGTGCTGAGGGTCGTGCAAAGTAATATCAATATTCAACAATAATTAACGATTACAAAACTCTGCACTGAATTGATTGACTGTTGACTTGTGACGCCTTTTTACAGTTAGAAAGTTGGAAAATTTTCGACGACAATTATATCAGAATAGTGAAATGAAGCCGAAGCGAATCGCTAATTCCTGCGATTTTTCCTGGAAGAATTCACCCACAAGAAAGCGTTAACCAGTTATTTTGTTAAACCGCGATATTTGAAAAGAGACGCGACCATGAATGATGGAAATAGAAAAGCGAAATATGCTGAAGAAAGCACAACTCCTGAAAACTCGCTAAAAAGTATACTAGTACCCTATTCACCTATTCGCAAGGCCTCATATAATGTAAAAAGATTAGACATCGAATGTGCACAAAGGACAGATATCACAAAACAGTCAATAAACTAACAGATGCTTTCGCAAGAAAAATCAAACAACCAAGCGTGATGTTATATACCCATAGATGTAGAGCGATGTGCAAAACTTTCGCGTCAGGCGGGACTAGAACCCGCACCTCACTCTTTCCGGGAATGCGTGCTCTATCCGTTGCACTAGAGACGCCCATCTTACACATCGCTCCTTCTACGCTATAGCGCATTTATCTTTATCTTCTACGCGTGTAAGATGGGCGTCAGTAGTGTAACGGATAGAGCACGCATTCCCGGTAAGAGTGAGGTGTGGGTTCTAGTCTCGCCTGACGCGAAAGTTTTGCACATCGCTCTACATCTATGGGTATATATATTTATAACACCATACCACCGCTAGAGCGGTTAAATAAAAAGAATATCAAGCGTGATGTTATTAACACAATCCAAGAGTTGTACGGCTCCATTGCTTCCATTTTTCTAAACTAGTCTGTGAACCCGTTAATGTGTGAACATGATCTCCACAAAATATTGAAAGATATTTGATCATCATAACATTACTATAAGATTTACAGTGACATTAAGAACGGAAGGGCATGAGTTACACGATATGATCACGAGTCTTCTGGTAGCACACAATGATAGATGTGCATTATCTCATTATGCTCGTTGTTGTTTCCAATGATTTTCAGTCATGAAAAGTCTTCCGTGATGTAATAAGTTTCCAAGCTAATATGAGACGTCACTTAATAGCTGCTTATTTCACTGAACCTATCGTAATGACTTCTCGAAAATCTGAGTGCTCGTTAAGCCCGTGAATTTCGCCATCTTACTAAAACTGAGATAACGCCTGATAAGAATTTTTTGATATTCCTGAGGATTTCATGGCGTAAATGAGGAAAACTGTAAGCTTTTATCAAAAGAAAGGAACATATCAAACTGAACAAAAGTAATCTTACCAGGCTATAAAATACTATCAGCGAATAGATCATCTCGACACAACAACACAACAGTGCTAATCACAGTACACGCCATCCATAACATCGCATATAATGTTGATCTCGACTTAATTTATGTAACGACTCCATCTCCTTCTCGCTCAATATCAGCTCTGTCTTTTAAGCAATGAATTTTGGATTGGAAGACGAATAAAAAAAATTTTGAAAACAATTGAACAATTCAAAGTGAATGGAACAGACGTTGTCTATACAAACTACTGAATACATTAAACGAGATAAGTGATCCAAGAAATCATTTCAAACACGTAGACGACAAGTTAAATTTTCTATGTATAAAACAACACTTTGAAGTTCTCAACAGTGCGCTCCGGCGTAGCCGATTTCGGAATGATCTCTACACCTGGGCTGAGAGCCCACGAAAGTAATATCATCTAAAGTCCTAAAATTAGCTTAATGTATTTCTACGCTTAAACCGCAAAAGAAAGGAATCACCATACACAATAGAAAAATGTCACTCCTATTAATCGATCTACGATTTTCTAAGCTGAGAACTCGGTTGAGAGAAAAGTGGAGAGAAGAACTCGATGGTAAGGTGAAAACGCGCGTTGCCCAGGAAGTTATAGCCGTGGTTGATATTATATACGTGGACCATGTTCTAAGCTTTGCTCCAGTCTCAACATTCTTAAGGGCCATTTATTGTTCATCGAGGGACTCGAGTTGATAAAGCAAAATCTCTGTTAGCTCTCCGTTAACACCCAATAACAGTCGTTTCGAAAATATTTTATTATGATTCAGAGCATTCCACACAACTTTTCTATCTTTAGACAACTAAATCCTAGCTCTCAGACAACCTTCACTTCACAAATGGTTCGCCCATATCTCCTTTAGTGTTAGCAATTCTTCTTGAAAATGAATCGAGTCCACGAAAGGAAGGAATATTTGTTACAGTACAACAATATGATATTAAGGAATCGAAGAGGCATTAATACTTTGAAGATACAGTGAATTCGATAGATTTGATATGAGAGACTGTGCTCACCGAAACTGTAGTGTTGTGTTTCTTGACCATATCCACGGGGTCTGACCACGTGATCCTGCACCAGCGCCGTTTGTGACGCGCTTACGGTGAGAATGCCCGACCATATATATATATATATCCACGGACCTCCCTCTTTGTGGGATCCCGCCTGGTTGGTTGCGAGGGCACGTGGCGCGTCCCCAGGTGGTGGATAGGGGAATAAACGCGAACCAAAAGAGACCGTGTGCTTCCCAGAGACGCAGGTGGATTCAGGAGAGAGCAACTCTGCTTCTACAGTGCCAACTTGACAAAAACTCTATTTCTACGAGTCAAGTCGGCCAAAACGCTGCAATCAAGCGGCTGGGAACTACATGGGAGGCGGTTAGGAGTCTCCTCCAACAAATAAGCTCCTTCCGCTCCTCCGAGAGAAACTGCCAAGCTACTCGTGAGTACCCAGTCCCCACGTTTAGAGCCTAGCAAGCTCTACGTTAGGTATCGAAATGCCAAAAACAGCAACAATTATGGCCTCATTCCCCTGACCCCGAAAGAGTCCCTGGTACGGCAGCGCCAGGTAGGACGAGTACGGAGAGGCTGCTAAAATCTCACGGCCTAACTAGGCTGCCAAGATCGAAACGGACTAAAATGACGATCTGTACCTACAACGCAAGAACAAATGCTTACGAATCCGCTGTAAAAGATCTATTGATTTAAGCAAGAAGAATAAGGTACGACGCCATTGGCCTGACTGAGTCGAGAAGGCCCATCCTTTTCACGCTGTTTATGACACCGGAGAAGAACTGTTCCTTGGTAAAGGCGATCGCAGAGGTGTCGGAGGCGTTGGCGTCCTCGTCAAATCGAATTTGACCGTGAGCATTGATTCGTTCGAACAACTGACAACCCGTATCGGACGATTACGGTTGAAACGATGAGGTTGTATGGCGGCATTGACCGTCTTCGTTGCTTACGCACCAACATCAAGCTATGACGAAGACGAAGTCGAAGCGTTCTATATGGACCTCGAAAAAATCCTTCAGAGAAGATCATACATTCCTCAAGGTCATTATCGGAGATTTTAACGCAAAAATTGGACATAGAAGAACGCCTGAAGAAAGTCACATATAAACCCACGGACTAGAATGGAATGAACAGGATGAGAGGCTATCTGAGTTTATCATGACGACCCAAACCATCCATGGTAACTAGCAATTCCAAAAGCCTCTTTCTCAGCGATGGACGTGGGAGTCTCTCAATGGAGAGTACCATTACGAAATACATCACATCATAGTAAATCGAAGGATTTGCCTGGCCGACGGCGCTGTTGTTCCCAAGTTCTACACGGGATCAGACCATTGCCTCCTTCGCGCAACGTTCCGATTTTCGAGGAGAGGAGAGAAAGCCGCTAAATTCAAACAACGAAGTCCCAGAACTACCATAAACTGGGATGTATTCAAATCATTAGTCGGCTCTTGGGAAGATACCGTTGTCGACAACATCG
Organism: Parelaphostrongylus tenuis; assembly: GCA_019055375.1. Classification (NCBI taxonomy): domain Eukaryota; kingdom Metazoa; phylum Nematoda; class Chromadorea; order Rhabditida; family Metastrongylidae; genus Parelaphostrongylus; species Parelaphostrongylus tenuis. The sequence goes on from JAHQIW010006291.1 coordinate 19,291, forward strand.
ACGAAGAATACGATCAACTCGTTGAATATCTTCACGTTAGCGCTAAAAAAGCCGAGAGTCCTAAGGTCACGAAGAGACGCTTGTCTCCGCAGACACTCGAGCTGATACGTCAACGTGGAATCGCACGAGCCGCAGGCAACCGAAACCTTACGTCCGATCTTGCGAAACGCTGCAGAGAAGCGATAAAAGAAGACCTTAAAGAGAGAAGAGCAGCAGTTATGGCAGAAGCTGCAGAAGCTCGAAAAAGCATTCGCAAAGCCCAGCGAGGCTTCGTCAACTATAAGACCAAGATGATTGCACTCCGATACCCTGACGGGACATTTACAGCTTCGAGAAGGGCTATGGAGAAAATCATCCACCAATACTACTCGGATCTCTTCGCTAGCCATGTCCTCTTACCGTCATATAAATTGAGAGAGGACGAATATGTCATCCCACAGGTTCTTCCTTCCGAAATTCGACATGCTATATCGTCGGTGAAGAACAGAATAACACCAGGATCAGACAGGATTAGATCAGAACATCTGAAGAATCTGCCACCAGTTCTCATCAACACCCAGGCTTGGCTCTTCACTCGCTTCCTGTCAGAATGCAAGGTCCCAATTCAATGGAAAACCAACAAGACCGTATTGTTATTCAAAAAGGCAGATCTTCACGACATAGGCAATTATCGCCCAATCTGCTTGATGTCCGTTGTTTATAAACTCTTTACTCGAGTCATCCTAAGCAGGACTGGCAGAACACTGGACGAAGGACAGCCATGCGAACAAGCAGGGTTTCGAAAAGGAATCAGTATCATGGGCCACATCCACACGATTACAAGACTCAATGAAGTTTCACGAGAGTACAAACAACCACTCTGTCTCACTTTCATCGATCTGAGGAAAGCCTTAGATTCAGTGGAAACAGAAGCGGTTATGGAGGCTTTGGATAACCAGGGCGTCCCTACTCGGTACATATTGATCCTTCGTGAGCTTTATAAATATTTCACGACCAAATTATCTCCATTCTACAACAATGGCACCTCTGACGTAAGACGAGGGGTTTGACAAGGCGATACAATTTCGCCAAAACTAATCACTGCCACCCTACAAAACGTCATGCAAACACTAGAATTTGACGATATGGGAGTGAAAATTGACGGCCGACAATTAAACCATCTTCGCATTGCTGACGATATCGTTCTCATAACATCAAACATCAGCCAAGCCTAACGAATTTTGACCGATTTCGATAACGCCTGTGGAAAGATTGGTCTTCAACTGAATCTAACGAAAACAATGTTCATGAGGAACGGATGGGTTTCTAATGCGCCATTCACGCTCAACGGAACGACAATCTCCGAATGCTCCAGTTACGTCTATCTAGGTCGTGAAATCTACATGATGAACACCTATCTCCAGAGTTGAGCAGGAGGAAACGAGCGACTTGAGAAACGTTCAAGAGCATCGAAGATGTAGTGAAGAGGAAAAAGAACATCCGACTTCGTGCCCACCTTTTAAACTCGACAATTATCCCTGCCCTGACGTATGCAGCAAAAACCTGGTCGCTACGTAAGCAGGATGAAAGATCACTTGCAGTTATCGAACGCGCAGTCGAGAGGTCGATGCTAGGAGTATCCCACATCTGGCAAATGAAAGAAAAGATCCGAAGTTCCGACCTACGTCAACGATCGAAAACCAGAGACTCCGTTCTGCACGCCATGATATCGAAAATAAGGTGGGCAGGACACTTGTTGCGCTTCAATGACAACCGATGAACGAGAGCCGTTACCGACTGGATTCCTCGGGACGTCAAGCGCTCTAGAGGAAGACCACTGACCCATTGGTCCGATTTCTTCACGAAAGCGATAGAAGAAAGAAATGATGCTCAGCGAGTCCCTAGAGCGAAGAGGACCCACTGGGCTACTCTTGCACGCGATAGGGAAAAATGGAAGAGTTGCTGGTACCCGCTCGTGTCACTAGACGATCAACGGGAAGACAGGTGACAGGTGATATATATATATATTTATGTATATATATGCATATATATATATATGTTTTCTTGATAATTATATAGCAAGTCAAAGTGTAAGGGCAATTTTTTTTCGAAAGTTCTCGCTGCTACTAGATGCACGAGCATCTGGAAAAGCGTTGAACTAGATAGACAAATTCGGCAGCCAACAGATTTTTGGAATAACTTAGTCAGTAGACGAAAATCGGTGTGTAAACTGACACTGACAATGGAAGCTAGTGATTTGAATCAAAAGATTGGGAACAAGACCTATTAGACTAATACTATACTAGGGATTGGGATATTTTCATATTACCAAAGGAAGATATTTTTACTTAGTCTCAAAATGGTAATCATTAATACAGCCAACTACATAATCACAACGGGAATTTCCTTTATCATGTATGGCTTCTACTATCACTCAGACTCAGTCCTAGCGAGAACCTACTATCGTTGTATTTATTGTTGACTCAGAAATGTGAAACGATGTCTTTGCGTAAACCAGGAATACCAAAAAAAATCCCTCCTTATTGCAGTACTTCTTCAACTCATCCCGAGTGAGGTGAGGATGATATTCCACTTGGTTCGCCCATGGCATCATCTGGAACACTGATATTTGCTCCAACAGGCCAAAAGTTCGCCGCAGGAAAACCTTACCTTTCTATAGCTTTTGATTTCTTCAAGATGTTTCGACTCGTAATTCGACACTCCTGCAGACAGAATCATTCCGTCATCTGAACGAATTCTTACAAAGCATTTCATACAGTCAGCATTAATTTTTATTTGAGCTCCTCTTGCGGTGTCATGATGTTTCAGTATACCCAATAATGTAGAGTGATGTGCAAAAACATTTGCGCCAGCAGGGATTCGAACCCAGCTTTCAATTTTCCCGCGACGCATACGTCGGTGGTGCAGCGGCTTAGCATATGCTTCCGGAAAGAGTGAGATCTGGGTTCGAATCCCGCGATGCAAACGTTTTTTGGTACTGTTCTATTATGGCGGCGCCAGTTGAGGCCTTCGGTAAATCGTATTTTTTGCTATTATGTGACGAGTGTATGATAATTTGATAATTTGAATCAAGTAAATTTCAAAGGTGCGTTTTAGTTCTCATATTCTTGGTTTTAAGACCGTACCAGTCAAAGCAAGATTTTGCTTCACATTCGGAGATTCCTCGCCTGATTAAAGTTTTTATATAACAAAATTTCAACCATTAAATAGAGCAACTCTTTCTGATCAAGAAAATGTGTTTGCCCATTGGTATCACATCTGTACACACAGCCTAGCCTGTTGGAAGTGCTCACTGAGTGTGAAACGCAATATTCTTTCGGTCCTTACAAGCCTTAATGAAGTCCCTTTCGAAAGAAAAGTGTATTATTATAATGGGAAAGACTTTCTTTAGTCAACGATTAAAAGTCCATTACAAAAAAACTTGAGCTGTACTGAGCTTGGCTGCGCCTCCTTTGATGTTTGGAAAGCACAGGCTCTTTCTAAAACGAACGGCTGGTTGACAGAGAGAATAATCAGATAGAGAAAAGAAATAAGAGATGGCGAAGAAAGTGAGCTAGAAAATCAAAGAGAGATACTGAGAACAAAATAGGTGACGAGAAATGACTTAAAATATGACAGAACAGAAACCATAATTTCGAAAACTTGCTTACAGCATTTAGTGCTTGTAGAGAGTCATCGCTAAGCGAAAACAAAGGATAAAGGAAAAGCTCTCGGCGTTGATCAATTCCTCAAGGATGCCTCATAAATTCGTCTTCAATTTTTAGCTGCGCTTAAAGCGGTTTTTTTTTCCTTTGTTTTTTTTTGGATTTGATTTTGAATGTTTATAATGAGGTTTTAGAAACAGTCGATTCAATAGATTAGTTTTGGTTTACCAGTCGAAACATCGACTGATGGTGATGGACCAGTGTCATTGTACACTATGCCATCACCACTTACCACATACGCCTCCCTCCTTGCTACAATGCAGGGCTTAATGTGGGGCGAGGGTCACTGACGAGGAGGACGAGCCTCCGAAACACCGGTGTATGGCCATGGCTTACCAACCTCGTTTTAGGCTGTAAACATTCTTTTTTTGGATTTGATTTGAATCTTCATAACGAGGTTTCAGAAACAGTCGATTCAATGGATTCAAGGGTACGTTCTAGTGTTTAGCGAATAAGTCTCATCAACGCCTTTGTTAGCATATTTTACTGCAGGTACGCACCGAACACAGTACTAGGAGTGGCGATGTTCTTTGGTGAAGACGCTGTTATTCAGTGTTGTCAGAAATTGAAAGTCGACTTGATAGTACAGGCGCATCAAGTTCGTGAAATCGTATTGGAGCTTTCTGAAATCAATCTGGAGTGGTTTTAAATGATGATGTGTGGTTATGGCTTCTTTGCAACAAAAGCTTATCACTATTTTTACAGCACCTAGATATCAACCAGAAGCGGTAGGTTGCGTTATTACAATCATACTGCTGTTCACCTAGTCTTTCGCCAAGGTACTAATTTTAGACTAATGCAATGAGCCGTGATATTGGGCTAGGTGGTTAAGCAAATTACAAATCAAAAAATTCTCTAACCGAAACTGCTATGTGATCATAGTTGGATATTATTAGAACAGACATTAATAGTCATTATAAATTTTAGCAAGTGTAAGAAATATTTGCATAGGCATTGTTGAAATGATCACCTCTTTATCTCGTCTTCAGAATAACAAAGGTGTTCTCGTATATGTTGACATACAAGGCAAAATCGGCCTTAAAGTGCTGTCACCACTTGATCAACCACTTGACGGTAAGCAGATAGTTGCTTTCTGACTAATGTAATCGTGTTATTAATCTTCGAACGTTGTTAACAGCTTGCTGAGAACCCATGATATCTCAAAGGTAACTCATGATTAAAGTGGCGTTCTATTAAGGACTGCGAAAAGCACATGTCGTATTTATCCTTGCTTATGATAAACACTCTAAAACTATGATAAACACCGAGCGCATGCGGCCCAGTGGTTAGAGGTGCTCTGCGTCGCACACGAGGGCAATGTTTCGATCTAGCGCTCATTGCTCACCAAGCCATCCATCATTCCAGGGTCGGTAAATTCGTACCAGACAGGCCTCAGACTTATCTGGGAGGATAAGCAACACTGGCTCGTTCAGCGGGAGGCCACCGCGAGTCATTGTAAAGGCCAGATGTGCATTCAATCACCTCAAACGAAGTTAGAAATTGAAGTCGAATGCATGGCACATCCCTCAGGGATTGATCAACACCGAGAGCTTTATCCTTTATATGTATATAATGATTAGGCATTCTCATCGCTAGCGCGTCACAAACCGGCGCTGGTGCAGGACCCCGCGGTCCTAGCTATGGCCAAGAAACACAACACTACTGTTTCGGTGAGCACAGTCTCTCATATCAAATCTATCGAATTCACTGTATCTTCAAAGTATTAATGCCTCTTCGATTCCTTAATATCATATTGTTGTACTGTACACAATATTCCTTCCTTTCGTGGACTCGATTCATTTTCAAGAAGAATTGCTAACACTAAAGGAGATATGGGCGAACCATTTGTGAAGTGAAGGTTGTCTGAGAGCTAGGATTTAGTTGTCTAAAGATAGAAAAGTTGTGTGGAATGCTCTGAATCATAATAAAATATTTTCGAAACGACTGTTATGGGTGTTAACGGAGAGCTAACAGAGATTTTGCTTATCAACTCGAGTCCCTCGATGAACAATAAATGGCCCTTAAGAATGTTGAGACTGGAGCAAAGCTTAGAACATGGTCCACGTATATAATATCAACCACGGCTTATAACTTCCTGGGCAACGCGCGTTTTCACCTTACCATCGAGTTCTTCTCTCCACTTTTCTCTCAACCGAGTTCTCAGCTTAGAAAATCGTAGATCGATTAATAGGAGTGACATTTTTCTATTGTGTATGGTGATTCCTTTCTTTTGCGGTTTAAGCGTAGAAATACATTAAGCTAATTTTAGGACTTTAGATGATATTACTTTCGTGGGCTCTCAGCCCAGGTGTAGAGATCATTCCGAAATCGGCTACGCCGGAGCGCACTGTTGAGAACTTCAAAGTGTTGTTTTATACATAGAAAATTTAACTTGTCGTCTACGTGTTTGAAATGATTTCTTGGATCACTTATCTCGTTTAATGTATTCAGTAGTTTGTATAGACAAACGTCTGTTCCATTCACTTTGAATTGTTCAATTGTTTTCAAATTTTTTTTATTCGTCTTCCAATCCAAAATTCATTGCTTAAAAAGACAGAGCTGATATTGAGCGAGAAGGAGATGGAGTCGTTACATAAATTAAGTCGAGATCAACATTATATGCGATGTTATGGATGGCGTTGTACTGTGATTAGCACTGTTGTGTTGTTGTGTCGAGATGATCTATTCGCTGATAGTATTTTATAGCCTGGTAAGATTACTTTTGTTCAGTTTGATATGTTCCTTTCTTTTGATAAAAGCTTACAGTTTTCCTCATTTACGCCATGAAATCCTCAGGAATATCAAAAAATTCTTATCAGGCGTTATCTCAGTTTTAGTAAGATGGCGAAATTCACGGGCTTAACGAGCACTCAGATTTTCGAGAAGTCATTACGATAGGTTCAGTGAAATAAGCAGCTATTAAGTGACGTCTCATATTAGCTTGGAAACTTATTACATCACGGAAGACTTTTCATGACTGAAAATCATTGGAAAACAACAACGAGCATAATGAGATAATGCACATCTATCATTGTGTGCTACCAGAAGACTCGTGATCATATCGTGTAAACTCATGCCCTTCCGTTCTAATGTCACTGTAAATCTTATAGTAATGTTATGATGATCAAATATCTTTCAATATTTTGTGGAGATCATGTTCACACATTAACGGGTTCACAGACTAGTTTTAGAAAAAATGGAAGCAATGGAGCCGTACAACTCTTGGATTGTGTAATAACATCACGCTTGATATTCTTTTTTATTTAAACCGCTCTAGCGGTGGTATGGTGTTATAAATATATATACCCATAGATGTAGAGCGATGGTGCAAAACTTTCGCGTCAGGCGAGACTAGAACCCACACCTCACTCTACCGGGAATGCGTGCTCTATCCGTTACACTACTGACGCCCATCTTACACGCGTAGAAGATAAAGATAAATGCGCTATAGCGTAGAAGGAGCGATGTGTAAGATGGGCGTCTCTAGTGCAACGGATAGAGCACGCATTCCCGGAAAGAGTGAGGTGCGGGTTCTAGTCCCGCCTGACGCGAAAGTTTTTGCACATCGCTCTACATCTATGGGTATATAACATCACGCTTGGTTGTTTGATTTTTCTTCGCGAAAGCATCTGTTAGTTTATTGACTGTTTTGTGATATCTGTCCTTTGTGCACATTCGATGTCTAATCTTTTTACATTATATGAGGCCTTGCGAATAGGTGAATTAGGGTACTAGTATACTTTTTAGCGAGTTTTTCAGGAGTTGTGCTTTCTTCAGCATATTTCGCTTTTCTATTTCCATCATTCATGGTCGCGTCTCTTTTCAAATATCGCGGTTTAACAAAATAACTGGTTAACGCTTTCTTGTGGGTGAATTCTTCCAGGAAAAATCGCAGGAATTAGCGATTCGCTTCGGCTTCATTTCACTATTCTGATATAATTGTCGTCGAAAATTTTCAACTTTCTAACTGTAAAAAGGCGTCACAAGTCAACAGTCAATCAATTCAGTGCAGAGTTTTGTAATCGTTAATTATTGTTGAATATTGATATTACTTTGCACGACCCTCAGCACAATTTATCGTGCAAACGCCAACACTTTCATTCAATTCGCATCTTCGCATTGGTCCCCACAAAGATCCGCGAAACATTTGGCATGCTACTTTGGCTGTTGCATCAGTATTTTGTCTTCTTTACTTTGATTGTCATAGAGTGCTGATGAAATCAAAATCCTCCCTGCAATCTCGAACATAGTCGAGTTAAGGCGACCAGTGAGATTGCAAGAGAGTGGTAGAGAACGAGTTAGACCAACAACTTACTTCTTGATATCCTACTTCACTAACCACTCTGCTACCATCCTCAGATTTTGAGATATTTCATATTTTATATACATAGACGTTTTGTTAAGACTATACCTATACGTACTGACTATAAGCATGGAAGCTATGGATAGAGTTATAAAGTTAAGGACTTCTATCAGCAAACTAGAAACGAATAATCTACGAGTATCAGGAGTACTGTCTTGTACTCTTATATAACGTTAGCTTATCGCTCTCATTGTTCCACTGTTTTGCGTTTTAGTTCAGTACTAAGTAAAAGATGACAAACAGGTGTATTTCGACCAACATGATTGAAGTTACTTCGAACGAACTCATGAAAGCTGATACTCTTCAACAGCAAGGATATTCGGTATACTATTTCACCTGAGCCCACACGGAGTTGATATGAATTTTTCATTTGACTAGCGTTTTAAACGTTTTCATCTTCAGAGCCAAGTTGATCGGAGTCAATTGTTCACAAGTAGTCGTCCTTGAATAGAATGAACTTCGGCATTAACCTAGTGTCAGATTTACAATAATTAAAAAAAAATTCCTAATGATATTTCAGAGAAGTTTGATAGGATCGGTCAACGGTTATAGTATCTGCGTTTGAGTGAATTCTCTTCGAAACTGGTTGCTTCATATGGCTCAACACAATGGGTGTAACTGTAGAAAGCCATACACGACCGCGATATATAGATGTCTACTTGAGTCAATGAGCTTGACTGATACGCGCATTGTTATTGTTTCTTAGTTCTTATCTCTATCATTACATCATATAGCAGGTGAGCTAAGGTTAGATTCATTTACTTTCAAAGCGCCTTTAGCGACGGTTTCTCTAAATAGCTACTGTGTTATGGAATCTGAGTGTCCAACGCCATACAGCTCATTGTATGTCCCAGTGAAGGTTAGCTGCTTTTGCTGCTTTTTATTCTACCTTGATGCATTATGAGAAAGTAGAGAATGTGCAGAGGGTAAAGCCTGGGAGTATCTTTGCACTAGTTAAGTTTCTGTTATCACGTCCTGCCACTTTTGTCAGTAGAGTCTCCATTGCTTCCACTATTTCCGGAGTCAAATTTCTAAGCATAATGACCAGTTCAAGCCTTCATTATGATGTATTTTTCAAAAAATTTTCATGAAGGCAGAAACAGACATTCTGAGCGAGCTTATTGGTGGCAAAAGTCAAGGTTTTGCTAGAAACATTTCTTTTAGAAAGACGGTGTTGTATGCTGTGTACATGGGACGTCGTGTGAAGTTGCGAAGAAGCAAAGAGAAGCAAATGGTGACTTTTACATTATAAATTTCGTCATCTGGACCGATTTCCAATATTATCTACTAACTCAGACGATGAAGACCTATCCGAGCAATATGTGAATCTCGTCGACAGTAAAAGAAACAAGAACGCCTCTCGCGATGAAGTCAAAAAATCACTCGCTGGAAAGCTAAGGTCTTTACTACAATCAATACTTCATTTATATCACCTATGACCATTTTTTATAGCATCACAATCATATTATAGTAGTGAAAGGTTTCACTTGAGATATGGTGCCGCTAGCTGTCGGCTTAAATTGAAAGACCGGCTTTCACTGTACCTCTGCATGAAAAAAGATATTCATATTACAAAGCGACCTTTTTAAAATTTGGCTAAGGTTGGTATGTCTTCAAGATTGTTGGCTGACGTTCTGTCGAATTTGCTTCCTTAGGGACATCTAACACTTTGGGTGCGATAAACCACGGCACTAATCCACCCTACCGTTGCGCGATGGGGCGAGCAGACCGTAGTGTCGAGCGGTTAGTGATAATGATCACAGAAAGAAGATTGCTGGTTTGACTCCTTCCGACGACATTTCATTGCAATTTTTTCGGTGCTTTTTTTTGTTTTTTAGTTCAATATGAATATATCACTAACACACGTTATCACGCCATATCTCATATCGTAACACCGTAACTGAAATGATTGCTGAGTGATTGCACTGCTTGCTGCGTGGGGAAATCAACGTGCTCCGTAATTAACTACCGTGCACTACAGTACACTTTCGAAAATATGTTTTCCGAGTTGACCTTTATAACGTCACAGAGAAATGCGAAAAAAAAAATTGGGATATGCGTTGTTACCCTATGGATCTACCATCAAGAAATAGTGAAATATTAGACAACTGAGCGCTTTCTTTCTATAATACTTTCGTTGTAGAGGAGTTTTCAAAACCAAATTACCAGATAGAACACTAGAAGAATTGCTATGAAGCGCTATGGTAGAGGATCAAACCAGCAACTTCCTTCCCCTCTGATCGGCATCTCTAACCACTTAACAGTACGAGTTGCTCACCGCGCGCGGCAGGCGAGTGTCCTGCCTGAAGTGTAATTATACAATTGAGACAAGGTGCTTTCTTCTTATCAGGAAGAGTTTTTTGAAGAAGTCTTCTTTGCTCGACAAAAGCTTTCCTTCATACATTCAGTTGTTCTCTGAAAAACTCGCATTACAGCGCAGCAGCAGCAAATTAAGAAATGCGTTTTCACACGCGACGCTCGTTATCGAGAGTATTTTTGTTGAACAAATCCTCTCCTTCGGACTCTCAGTAATCACTCCATAATGTAAATCTAGACAATTCTAACACTATGTTTGCTTCCTAAAAAACGTTTTGCTGCACTGAATCAGTGCAAATGAGATTGAGCCTTTCCCGAATGCTGCACCAGTGAAAACAAACTTGAATTTTCGCAGTTAAAGTGCTTAAAGTGCTTTGTTTGTACTATCGGGATTTGCAGATAGCTTTTCATAATACACAAGTACACACTAGATATCATATAGCTCTACGATTTAAGACTAAATCCTACTCTCGAAAGATCCTTATAGCGCTCTGTGAGAGCGATAAGAAGATCACATTCCACACTCGGATTAATCGCTATTCGCGGCGACTTGATCAATTGCGCAGCGCTATTCACATATGGAACACGATTTTTATTATTTAATCTACGACTTTTTCTTCGCTTCAAAAACTCTTGATGAAACGTATGATTCCGAAATCCAAGATTCCTTTGCAGGTTCATGTGCTTTTGTGCTTAAGCTTAGGCTGCTAAGGCTTTTTGCTCAATAGCGAGTTTATTTTGCAATCTAAAATTAAAGCGAAAAGCTTAAGTCGCAGAATGACATAGCGAAGCTTCTCTTACAATTTCAATACAAAAACCTAGAAGTGTTTACGAAGCGGAGAAAAAGTTTGGATAGACAACGAAATTACGCATGATAACGTACTCCGCTTATAAAGCTCATTATTATTTTCATTACTAAAGCGCAAAGAAAAAGATTTTTCAAGAAATCACTAAAATTTACGTTTTCAAATGCTTACTATGTGCTCAGTGGGGAATCGCTCTTAGCCAAAAAGATCTCCGTAAAAATAACGGATTCCTATAGCGAAAAGGAGTTAAACTTTGTTTCTTATTTTTTACGTTCTCATTTAATCTTAAATCGGCTGTTTCTTTTCTAAGCTCGATGTGCAACGAGCATTCTGTGTTTGGGTTCAAATTCAGTGTAAAATTGCACTGCTATGCTAGATATGAGGGTTTAAAAAAAACCCTAAGAGAAGCTTCATGGTAAGTCCGTAATCGTCATTTCTTCAGTGAGGCACTAGTAGTACAAGCAGTTGTTATCAAAGTAAAACTTAATAGTACGCTGCAAGTAGAGTAAATTTCAATCAAGCAATAGAATAAGATTTTATTAAGCAAACAAATTCAATATATGAAGGCGGAAAATGCGCTAAAAAAAAACCAATTCGGGAAAGTGAGAACCATTTAGTAGAATGACTATAGATCTGGCAAGATTCAGGAATTTGAAGGATTTCAATTTTGAACGACAGCGAAGAAGCGGTAAGCATCGTAAGACTGGTAGAGAACGACGAAGTGAAGAGGAATCTACGTCAAAAAGATCAGACGATGCCAGCTCAAGGAGAGAGCGCGATGAAAGCGCTAAAAAAGGCAAGGAGGGCGCCAGACCGAGAAAATATGAAGATGAAGAATCGAACGACTTCGAAATTGCTGCTCATAAAGCCGACAAACGCCGTCGCCAACTACGTGCAACTCACTCGTCGTCAAAGAGTAGAAGGTGATCAATTCTCTATACCAAGAATTTGTGTCCTATAGTCGTATATATTTGTACACTTGTCAGCCTAATACGACCGTTAGCTGAGCTTGATAATACTAGTAATTATATCGGTCAAAGAAGCACCATGGTCTTTGGAAATGGCACTAATCTTGAAATCGGCTTCTCACTTGAGCACAATTTCACACTTCAATTTAGAAGTTCGAGATCTGTACGTGTTATGCGTAAGAGGCATACCATTCTGTTGTTACGAGTTGGATCGTAAGCGAAGAGAACCGAACGATAGTATTTTTGTTCCCCTGAATCCATCTCGAGCATTTGATCTTAACGATTTTTAGTTAACTATTCTATTACATCCCCGATATCGGTTGTATGATGCAACATACTATGTGGATTCCAGCAGTTCTTGCATTCGATTCGTTACCCTCACATCCACCATACACCAAAGCTTCCGAAGTTGTTCGCTTATGTGTTGTGGCTGCCGCAAGAGGCTTTTTCTGCCACTATGACGATTCTTTTTCGAATTCTGGTAGAGTCGTCTTTCCATGAATTTTAAGAGCACAGCGATAAGGGTTTTCGTAGACTAAAGGAAGAGCGCTTTCCCTAGTGAAGTCTGTTAGTAAGTTTTCAACCTCCACGTATGAAAGGCTCGGTGGGTCTTGCAAAAACTGGTGCAAGCACTGGATTAGTTGGAGCGCTCGCGTTATGAACAGATTTACTGCCACTTTCCTATTTGCCTCCTACTATCGACGATTGTGCTGCATATTTTTACCGTGACAAATTCTGTGACACGTCCCGTCCTACCCATCACAATCATTTGCCAGATCCAGTTATCTTCAAGTCGCTTTGAGTTCCAAATGATAAGATCTTGGCAATTCATTCGATTGATATGATGTTCACTGGATTGTTTTCTTGGTTCTAAATTTATTATGCCTACAAAATGTATGAAACTATTCTTCTTAGTGCTTTGTAGGCGAAGAGTAACTTCTCCGAAAAAGCTGGATGGTCCGACCACCTTTCATCTTCATAAGGAGAAAACTGTAAAATCATAAAGACATAAAGGTGCTGCTGCTTTCAACACTCGGTGGATGTCTCAAAGAATGAAGCTAATATGACCTCGGGGTTATTTAACAATATAATATTTTCATACTAACCTTAGTAAATTAGCATATCAGCATTCTGTCGTCGATTTTTCGACTGATAACCTGTACATGTCGTGTGTGATCATTTACAATTTTGACCCATAGAACGGAGAATTTCATCAAATGGTCTGGTACTAAAATTCGGAAGCATTTTCTACTATGTCCACTCATTTATGTGCTATTTATGACTACTTCAGGGACACTCCGGTAGACAGCCCAAAAACCAAGCGTGGAAGGCGTCGAGAGTGAGTTGTAGCTTGTCTCCGCTCGAACATTCCTTTGAACTCAAGATTTCACTTATTTTTACATTTTTTTGCTTATTTATATGTCATTAGTGTACTCATTTGAAGCATCAGCCCTTCCTTCATTCACTTTCATGTTTCGCACCAATTATCCTTAGTGTCTTCGATTTGCAACTGTGTTCGGGTGTCATTTGAGTATTTTGTTCTTTCACGGATACAGTTGAGTGCTAGTTGAGACCATTTTTCGTGGAGGTTTGAAGTAATATTGATGAAGCAGTTCCAGGTCTCCGTCACACAGGTAGTCTCTGGCTCTCGTGAACTAATGGAAGCTATTCCAAACACGTCTAATGGCAGTTTGATGAGTGAGTTTCGACGAGTGTGATGGCTTTGTCAACCCGGAGAAGGGCTGAGCTAGTGATCACGTGTCTGTTTACGCCATCTCTCACCACTGCGCTTTTCGCACTTTTGACCGAATAACCTAATTGAATTAGCAACGTTTGTTTTGTACTATGTCATTTACTCGATGAATTGAACAAGTGCCGATTATCGATTGCTTATGCGACGTAGAAGTCATTCAACTCATGTCTCAAATTACAGAAGCCCAAAAATTGAGTCATTTACCACAAGAGAAACTGTGATGATTATATTGGATCGAAGAGTGGGTAAGGTCTGCTTGTTCAGCTTTTTGGATCATTCTAGCATCTAAACATTACGATAAGTTCGAAAGTAATGCAGCGTATTAACGCTTCTTTGTCCTCTCGTCTCATATTAAAAAAAAGTTTGCTATCCCAAGAAAGGATGAAACTTTAGCGCATTGAGTCCTACTAGTAACAAAAAAAAAAACTTATCGCAAATGTGGACTCGGTCCCTACTGAACTAACGGTTTAGTGAAACTTTGAGAAGACGTAGTCCATGTAGATTAGACATAGCTTTCGTACTCTCTCGCTAATTTTTAGCACTTTATTTGATCCATCATCACAAGGTTTTTTTCACTTTGCGTACCCCAGTAGTTCTAGCGTTCAATTCGTTTCTCGTCTCCTTTTTGAGCGGCATAGAATACTGGTTGAGAGAGTCCCCTTGCAAAATCGAGGATAATCTGGCTGTGGCGCTTCATAGGGCGGTGTTGTTGACTGCCGAAGAGAGTCGGGGGTGGAGCTGTGCTCCACGCGCACCGTGACGAGCATCACAACCAATCGGCCACGTCGCCCCTACTCTATTGTATCTCATCGCTGTCGTGAAAGAAGTACTATTCAATACTACCGCATGTTCTGGAGGTAATTCTGTGATGTTTAAGCTTTAGGACTAGTGAGACACGATAATAAGTGCATGCTGCAACAGTTACTTGATAACGGTAGTAGCTATCAGGGTGTAGTTGCTGAGCAGGATAATAATCACTCGAATTCCATCTATGCTTTTTATCTCTATTCGCTCCTACACACTTTTTCACACGCATAAGAATGAAGTAATTAAAACGTTCTATACAACATAGCTAAGTCGATATTTAATAAAACATGTGGCAAAAGAAAGCACTGACTTTTTAGGCAGTCAAAGCTATGTTTCTATAAAGCAGCTAAAGACTCGATAACGAAGTACATATTTCTGTGCGATATAAAACGGCAACAAAAAAGTTTGAAAATTCATATATTTTGCGTTCTTTATTCAACTACTTATTTTTGAGCTAAAATGAGAAATCACTTATTGCTGATTGACAGGAACAAATCGCTGCCGGAGTTTTCGTCTTCCGGAAATGAAAGTCTGGTCACGGATCTCGATATTAGTGAAGACAGAAAGGCTGAAGAAGAAGGGAGCGACGAGAGAGGAGAAGAAGAGGAAACAAAGATAATAAGAACGGTCAAAGAAAAAAGTGAATGTTCGAGGTTGTTTTCTTAATAAACTTTCTTAAAGAGAAAAAGAAAGAAAGAGAGAAAGAGAGAGCGAACGAGATCCGCCGCGTTCAAATTCAGTCACTTCAAAGCATACCAAGTGATGACGACCAGAAAGTCAGATCAGAGGAAGAAAAAGAGCTCTCTCTGCCTAGTTCAGTATCGCCGCAATCTTCTCAATAACTCAGTGGCTTAGCGAGGTTACCCCTTCGAAATGCATTTGAAATATGTGTGCCTTTAGAGTTTTATATCAAGAAACAAAGCCTTTTTATCGAAAATCTTGCAAAAAATTCGACAATATGGCCAATTTTGATATAGGAGTGTATACATCGGAGTGTGCAACTTTGTAAAAGCCGAGGAACAAGTGAAAAAACGAGCAAATTTTCGTGTTTATTACCAGGTTAATTTGAAAATGTAAATTTAATTTTATGATATGGCATCGCTTTTGAATTGCCTCTAATTGGTTACAGATGGTACATGGTCCTCTTCTTGATGACTTGGAGCAGGAGCTTCCTTTAATTATCGTCTACAAGACAAGCAATGGTTTATTCAGGTGCGGTAGTTATCATGTAGCACGTACGAGAGTCGTCAATGATGCTACTGCTTTAGACACTATCTCATCCGTCGGCGAAAAGTTGGCTCATCTTTCTACTATTATGTGGGCTACGGTGATCCAAAAGTTCAAGCACGCGCCTGATTGGATCATTTCGTGAGATAATACTAGGTGTGACAAACAACATCAGCAAGCTAGCGTAGCCATCTGAACCATGCAATTTTAGATAAACGCTCAGAAACATCCACACAATGCTCATTACGCCGATCAATTCCCGTGGTGGGACGTACACTTTGAATGACAACAGTATAAAAGTTTTTCATCTGTTCATGTCCGGTCTTCGTTATCGTGCCAACCCATAATTTCGTCTTTCATATCAATGCTTCTGTGCATAATGAAAAAACCTGTGATCATGTTGTATTTTCAACTCAAAGAATTATACCACTTCATGTAGTGTAGTGGGCGATAGGAGGAATGACTATTCAAACAATTAGTAGATACCAGTTCCAACATATGACGGTACCTATGAGGTTGCACTCCCCATTCAAGATCGGCTCCGTGATATAATGTTGAAACATCGATTTTCTGATAATTGAGTGAAAAAATCGTTGCAAGTACTTGGTACAAAGTCATCATCTACATCACCTGCCTCCCATTGACTGTTGAGTGATACAGGCGAACAACAGTAATTTCATTACTCCACAACGCGCTACAAAGCCAGCTTGTCCTGGACAATCTTCGAACCCGCTGTAAATGTATTTTCTTTTTGATTTTTTCATAAGCAAATCTGTGCAATAGTTCGGTATTTCTTCCTTTTGTTCATTCAACATCTCGTTCGCGCAGCTGCTAGCGGCATGTCTTTCGCTTCCGTTAAGTCACATGACATGCCCAACCTTAAGTTTAAAAATTTGTCGTGCGCAACGCCGTTCCTTATTTTTGATCGTGGACAGAAGCCACAGCTTTGATTCCATGTTTCACACTCCTGCGTGACAGGGCCGTATTTCCAGCATAGCCTTACCGGTTGTTGGTTTAATAACGGTAAGTTGTTTTTCATGCTGTTTATGAAAGACCAAATTTATAAGGCGTAGATTAGTGCAGAAAGGATCGTACGGTGAAAAAGCTGAAGACAGAGGTGCTTTTCTTCGACTTCACTGCGTCCTCGATTTCCAATACCGCCGTATTTGAGTCCTCACCTATCTTTTCAGTTCTTTCTATTTTTAGCCCTATCATTTAGAGATGCTAATTCCCTCAAGTATAGACCACATACACAGAATCTAGTAAAAACAAGTTTTTTCACTCCGTACGTAACTTTGTGACTGATTGGCTTTGATCCACTAAGTGAAGTAGGTCCTTTTCCATAAAACTTCCGAAATAAGAAATTTATTTGCAGTTACTAGGTAATTCAAAAATCTTTCGGATGATCAGACATAGAGTTGACGATATCAGATCATCCGCACAATGTTGACGGCAAAGCTGTGGCATGCCACTTTCACAATATCGAAATCCTACATCAACCACCAAAGGCTGGCCTTTAATATTCAAACCCATTTTTCCATGAACGGTCAAATTCGGGCATTTTGAAGTGCTTGATCAAGGCGTATCGACATCGCTATGTAATAAGTTGGGGAAAAGCTCGGAGAGATTGCTTGTAAAACATTTATTTATGCCTATTACACCCGAACGAAGACAAAACTAATAGTCAAAGTACTGCCCTTCAACTTCAAGCACTTTTTGAACCATCTGTATACCCTACTTTTGTCAACTGTGTATCCGCCCTAAGCCAGATTAATGCGATCACTTGCCACCGTTATATTTATACCCACAGCCACTCGTGCATCATCAACAATCTAATTTGCTCGCTTGTTAACTCTATCTTGCAGTAAGTAGATAAATTAAATGCCAATCAACGCGGGAGAAGACGGGCTTTCAAATGAGCCCAAAAACGCAAAAAATCAACACTCAAAAAAGTCCAAACATTTTCTCAAAACTTTTTCCCCAATTTATTAAGATCAGCATTAGTCCTACGACTTAGGTAGGCCACAGATTCATTTCCAGGTTTTATTCCAATTTTGAACGGCCACTTTTCTTTGATATGGAGAAAGCACTTTGATAAACAAATAAGATAAACTAAACAACCACACATAATCTGGATGATCATCGTTTTCTTCCAAAAATAAGTGCCCAGTTGAGCTCTCAATCGATCTTCGAGGTGATAGATCGGCCGAATAGAATCAAAAGATATGCGGTATACTTGTAGTGACTTCGTGAATTAAATGAGATTACAATAATGCAGTGTATTTATTGAAATTCGAAGACTGTTTCTTAACATTTAATCTGAACGGAATCACTACTGGTATTCAAACGTTTATCATTCGAAAATATCAACAAATCAGAGAATATTCCTTGGAATCACAGCGTCACCTGAAAAGACTAGGGACAGATGTCTTAGTCAATTTCGTCTGGAAGCGTACTTCTTGTAAACAAAATGTAGGTTTTGATCTCGGTGATTATTTGATTTTTTTTAAGCAGTTGGCCGCGTACTGTGCCCAAATAAGTTGCCACTACTTGAAAAGAAAAGGGTTACTCTCAATCAATTGTGGTGATGTTCTACAGAGGAGTTTTCATTGGTGCTCTGTTTATTACTCTGGACTTGGACAACGTGGCCATACACCACCCTTCGTCACGACTGCGCAGTTGATGCGTATCGATCGGTTGAAACCGTCTCTTTCAGTAGGAGCTTCTTGTTCAGAATTGCATTGTGTATTACGAGTTGCTAGGCAACTATTATCACATTTCATTGAAGAGAAATTAAGCAAGCTTTACTTCAGTCAATGCAATGCCTAATACCAAAAAAAAAGAAGGAGAACTGAGTTGAGATATTCAGAAAACTGTTCAAGAATAATTGCTTCATTCTAACATCACATGTCTTGCATCTTCTCTGTAAACATATGATTATTATTCTGGCTTGACAAAAACCTCATGAATCGCTAACTCATATTCAGTTTGAAGTGAAATTGCGACATGAGCGCTGTAAAGGCCGTATGCTGATGGTGGAAGAAGTATTGCATACTAGTTAGCCCCTAACGTACCGTTCATTACAGCACGTGGAGCGTCAAAAACTATGGAGCACCCAGTTCAGTCTACATTTTTTACGTGACCCAAAAGACGTGTGGCTCGTTGAGTTTCTTGAGATTACTGTCTCATGCTTCATTTTCAAAAAAAAAAAATAAAATAAAATAAAAGAAAGAAATTTTAAGTCTGAATGAAGTCGCAATAAATTAGTCCCCCTCAAGGACATTCAGATTATATACGTACAATATAGTGTCCAGACGGAACGTTAAGTGTTAACGAAACTTGGTTAATTATGCGTTTATCGTAAGAGCTAATTTCATTAAATCAAAAACGATGTCCTCGATCAGTACAAAATTTCAAAAACAGGGAAGTTCCGTCCACTTTTATTCCGACTTTCCACATAAATTCTCTACAGCAAGTAACGATTACATCAAGATTCCAGGCTCTGCTGTACTGAGTGATTGACAGTATTAAACTAAGACAAGCGATTACTTCATTGAGCACAAATGAATAGTTTCCATTAATAGGCAATAATAAAGCTCTTTTACAGAGACTATTGTTGTGGTTTGTAATATTACAAAATTGCAGTCGTTCTATTTTGAAAAAAATCAGTGTTAAAAAAAACAACAAATGGTCGTACTTCAGGTTAGCTCTACTGAGTTAAGTGTACTTTTTTAGAGAAAACAAACCATCTAAAAAAACTCACCTATTTAGGTTGGCTTTAAATTTAGTGACATTTTTGTGGATGCTTGCTGTGTTTTCCTGCTGCTGAAAAGCGTCAATATCTCATTTATGTGAAAAGGTAAGCATGCTTATCAAGCGGTTTCATTTACAGCCTAAAAGATTTGTCATCTGGGCCTGCAGTTTTCGTGTGACCATCATCTGAGAAGCGGAATGTCGTAGCGTTGATATCATAAACTATAATTTCTTTGCATTACTACATTAGCATCAAACACAATTCTCATCACACCAAAACAGACGTACGAAGAGTGGGGCAGTGTAGTGACGCTCTTCATATTCCTCATAGTTTATCAGGTTTGAAACACCAAGAATGCTCCTGGGTCACACTCTCGGTGAAAGACTGCCAAGTAGGTCTTTGAATAGTGGATATGATGATACGTATATAGGCCAAAAGTATCCATTTAACATTATAGAAGGTAGGATGAGCTCATCGACTAACAGTCCAGCGGACATCCCGACGTATTTCAAAGGTATCGAGGAGATCGCTAAAGTGTTAAAAGTGAAGCTGTGGCATTCGGCATAAGGCATTTGCTTGTCATATTTTTTTAAAGGCATAGATCCAGTCACTGAGCAACGCTTGTGATTTAAAAAAACCACTTTTTCTTGTGAAGTCTGCTCTTATTTAGGTCAGTGAATTGATACAAGCTAGGAGACAAGGGATCCGAAAAGCGTAGGTTGATTGCTGGTGAAAAAGGAATGAGAAGGGTGAATTTGTTATCACAATGATGGCAAACCATCCCACTTGTGCATATAAGTTTGTGGTGTTTGAAGTCATATATTTGTGTGGGCTGTCACCTTTGATCACTCAACATAAATCAATATCGTCACAGTGTTAGCATAACAGGTGCTTTCAGTAATCTTCAGGAATAAGAGTTAAAGATTATATCGTCAGAAAGACTTACGCTTAGTAAAATCGCTGCAAGCGATGAAATCTAAGGCGAGAAGATCATGACATACTAGAGAAGATAAAAACCTCCCATAATTATGACTAAATATTACAGGCACTTTTAATGAAGTGCTAAGAGCATGTAATGTATGATGTATATTTGGAAACTGCTAAGGGGTAGATGTCGTCGACTGGTCGAATTTCTCCTTGCGGTATTGCTGAGTGTAAGATCCGTTCTTGAGAATCCAACTGTCACACACTTTTTTGTCAAGATTGAACAGGTACATTCTAAGTGGCAAAGCTACAACAGGCATCGTTAGAATAGGTGAACTAATGAGAGGACTATTAAGATGAACGAAAGAATGAAACATGATCATTGAACAAATGCAAACAACTGCAGTAGTACAGTCTAAGTTCAAAACGTAGATGTGAATGCGAAGTATCACGCCATGATCTCTCTGCTATAGTTGAAAATCACTGCCATGACTCTAGGTACGTGTGAAGGACTTTGGATACATAACTCTATGTAGCATGAAAGCTGTCTAAGAGATGTACCATGAGAAAATGAAGGAAGAGATAAGATATCATGTTGCAGTCATGAAGTTATGAAAACTTCATGCTCATCAAGGAAATGACGGGCAGTAAAATAGCCGTATGCCAAATAGATCTTCCTGACATAAATATTGCCATAGTGTTGTGTAACGAAACGATTCCTTTCGCTGGGCAAAAATTTTTCACAGCAGTGTTAGCAATTATTGGAAAGCCTAAATCGTGGCTACTGCGCTACGTGATCTATATTCGGAAAAGCTTTTTTTGTAACGCTCTAGCAGAAAGGAAACATTTATGTTACACACACATAATTCTCGCAGAACAGAGTTCGTCCTCTAAACTATTAGTAATCATTCGATAGCGTAGGATTCAACGATTCCAACGCTGTGTTTATTTTCTGCAAAGACCGTGTCTCTGAAATGTAGCAAGAAAAACAATATTGATTCATATTCGTGAGCATGTATTGTCTGACAAGTCTACGGGTTGGAGTGGGGTGCAGGGGACTATCTGCAATTTCAGCACGGCCATTGAACGATGGCACTTCGACGGGTCACAAGTGAAGTGTAATTTTTGTCATTCAATTAGTATTTGTTTACCGGCTTTGAAAAAAACTCTAAATAAAACGCATGGTTTTGGTACCACAAGATGTCCTCTACACGTTTATATGCTTTTCATTCTTCCAACGAAGTGATAGTAAAATTACGCAGCCCATGTAAATTATAATATTACTCTGGATTCTTTACTTTTGAAAAGGTTGTTCTTGGAAAACGAACACGTAGCGCAGTAGACAGAGATTTAGGTTTCTTAAGTATTACTGCAACTCTTACGAAAAGTCCCTGTACAGCGAAAGGGGTCCTTTCTTAACCGTCTAACGAAAATGAACCGAATTTTCAATATCTATAAAAACCAACAGGAAATCTGACGGTACAAGTAGCTCCATAGCATCGACATGTGTCGGAAGTTGTTTGATTTTTCGAGATGAAGTCTAATACAGCATGTCAGAAAATATAATTTTAGCAGACTGTTAGATTTTATTTTTGTTATATGAACACTTGGTTGAGAAATTTACGTTGTTCATCAAAAATGTAGGAGTAGCAAAGACTACTATGATATTATAAAAACATATTTGACAATGCTGAGTGTTATGCAAAGTCGCAGTCCCAAGCGGGAGTCTAACCCGTGTTTCACTCATACCGTGAATGCGCGTTACCGCTACGCCACAGAGGCCACTGATCCGCTACCATCACTATGGTAACTAATGCAGATAGAAGGGCGGAGTAGTGCAATAATTAGTGAACTTGTGTATTAGGCGGCAGGGTAAGAAAAGCGCGGCTGCGATCCTCCAGTTCCTCCACCACTTTCTTGTAATAATTAACTGAACGCATAGCAGTGTCCCAACTGTGCTAATTTGAAAACTGTAAGGAGAATCGTCTCGCTCGGCGTTCTACGACCTTCACAAGGAAGGCGAAATCGTAAGCAGGAGGCGAAGCAGCATGTGAAATGTTTGAGATCATGTTGGATTATGAATGTGAGGAAACAAACCGAATGCAACTTGTGCTGCGATCCACACAGTAATTGGTGATAGCGGGTTGTGTGAAAAGCTACGTCTAATTGTTCAACTGCAGTGTCGCACTCTATGATAAACATCCTCAACGAACTCCAAACAGGGGATATGATATGGTTTGGTAACACCGAGTTTTTTCGAACTCTCTTTGCGCACTCCTTGAATGCACATCACGCTATTTGAGTGTTTATCATAAAAGGATGAAAGGATAAAGCTCTCGGCGTTGATTAATTCTTAAGGGATGCGCCATGCATTCGACTTCAGTTTTTAACTTCGTTTGAGGTGATTGAATGCATATCTGGCCTTTACAATGACTCGCGGTGGCCTACCGCTAAACCGAGTCAGTGCTGCTTATCCTCCCAGACAAGTCTGAAACCTGTCTGGTACCAATTTACCGACCCCGGAGGGATGGATGGCTTGGTGAACCATGAGTGCGAGATCGAACCATTGATCTCGTGT
>JAHQIW010006292.1:0-67414 GCA_019055375.1 Parelaphostrongylus tenuis
CACTCACAATAGGACTCACAAAGGGACAATCCCTCTACATATAAAGAAATCGACGTCGAAATGTGGTATCCTTGGTTGTTAGCCGAACCTTTAAAATCATGGTAAGCGCCGGCCTTCTTTCACTCCAGGTCCCCTTTTGAGGAGGGAAGGGGGGGAGGGGGAGCGTAAGTAGACCACAGCAAGTAAGCATCACCTACGCCATTTCCCTCTGCTCAGTGGAGTCCAGTCGATGTGGTAATGGAATGTAACGGATTCATCAGTCTTTAGGAGTGATCATCAACGAGCTATTCACGTTTCAAAACCTTCTTTTACTGGGAATCTTACCCAAGACGTACGACAAAATTCACTGAAGAATTGCAATATGAAGCCTCTCCATTATAATTTTTTATTTCACTATCTTCTGGCAGTAGTATGTTATTAAAAATACATACCTAAGAATACTGAACTTGCACACAACATCTAACTCCAGGCGGGAGTTGAACTCGCATTTCACCCACATCTGGAAGCGTGTCAACACCACACCACCGAAGGTGTCGTTTTGCTGCCACTCTTTCTTCTCAGCCTACGATATAGATGAAACGTTGGTTCAGCTCTCGTCTGTGGTGAAAAGTTCTGCATACTACTGGCTTCGCTTCATCTTTCAGTTCCGCTCTCACGTTAGTTTTCGAGAATGCATAATGACCCATCGATTGCAGGGAAACTTCGTGATCGTTTGCTACGGAAATCGTTAGCTAAGGTTCGGAACGATTCAGTAAGCCTTGAGTCACTTAATTACCGTAATCTGCAACATATAAAGATTCCGATCTTTTCACCAGTCAAAAGGGCAAATTTTTATCCGATACGTTTTCGAGATTCAAAGAGTTAAAGGTTTATCTCCTACCTTCAGTTTGAACTTTGGAACCTCCTGCTAAGCTTCATAAGGGTGCGCTTTTTTCCTTTCATTTACAAAAACACTCTCAGAGAGATTGTGTTGTTTACTTTAACCCTTTCGAGACCGCGTACCTATCTCTTCTATACCTGTAACTCCCAGCGTGGTAATGCTGGACGGCTGCCTCAACCTCCTCTACATCTCTAGCCCTCAACGTGGGAACGCATTGAATGTATCATTGCATGCTCCACTTGTATCATTGTTGTTATTTTTCTACTTATAACAGCATGATGGATACACATATAGCAAAACAAGAAAATGACAGCAGTAATACAATTGAAATGATACAATAGTGAATTCAATGCGTTACGACACTGGTGGTTAAAGATCCAAAGGAGGTGCAGTAGATTGTCCACCGTTGCGATACTAGTAGTCTTAGATTCAGAGGAGGTGGGTTCACGGTTTCGCAAGATTAATAAAACTGTGTAGTGGTTTTGTATAGTAGCTGCCATTCTGTGGTAACTTCAGCTGGCGCTTCAGAGCTTTTGCACTATTTTTTCTCGTGATGTTGCTTATATAAATCTCGTCTTCTGCGCCCGCCTTCAAATCTAAGAGGTGAAGCGGCGACGTGTGCGATTTGTTGTGGACTCAACTCACTGAGGAGGAATCGGTCGAAGAGTCGATTGCACACGGAGGTGTTCTTTCCAAGGACGACGATGTTGTCACATTAGACGATAGCGATAATGATAAGAGTGCTGAGGCAACTAAGCTTGATACCATTGCAATTGAATTGTCTTCGGATGACGAGGAAGTGTGGAAAGATGTCGATCGAATCTCCATGCACTCCTTACTGGAGCCGGCAAAACTACTATGGAAGGACTTCAGTTTATGATAGTTTTCAGATGGCGAACATCACTTATATGCCTTATTTAGCTAGCTGTGCTAATCTAGACCAAATCGGAGTCGACCAGGTACTCCAAAGAAAGTGTCGCCGATTTAGAGTTACGGCTCGAAACCTTGCATGTAAGCACTTTTCGAAAGCATTGCCCATCTAATCCCAATGTTTGCTCTAGCCCCATAGCACTTATAGAAGGTGCTCGTACACGCTCCACTTCTACCAGATGCTGGCGCTTGTATACACCGGCAAAATGAAGAAATTGAGCAGGAATTGCCAGAAAGACGAGAGATATGCCTTTTCAGAGAGTACAGAACAGTCCGCATTTTTACAAGAAAGCATGAGGATTAAGTATTTGAAGGCGCTGTTGGAGGGTGTTCTATTAGCTGAAAACGATGGACACGTCCTAGAAAAAGAAACGTAAAGTACCGGATTCTGCCTCCGCTCCAGGACCGAGCCAAGGTTCGCTTAGTTGAACCGTGGTTTTGTTCTAGTGAGTCGTTTCCTAAATGAAGTGAGCTTTAGTACCATTTATTTCCGGTGTTAACGATATTCTCATTTATACGCCACGTCCGGTCTATCGTGGTATACAGCAAAAGGCTTTGGCAAAAGTGCACAAAGTGAGATACAAGACTAAATTCGTGTGATAGCTGGTTTTTGTTCTCCTATTTACTTTAAATTCTGTTTAAATTTAGAGCTCTTATTTCCCAACCTGATGCTAAAACGCTCAGCAAAAACTCCCAGTGGATTCTTGTACGCTTTGAAGGAGCATCAGATGGCTGGATTAACCTGGATGACATGGCGCGAGTCATTATCTTCAAAAGGTGGCATTCTTGGTCAGCGTGCTGAATCTACAATTTTGTCCTAATTTCTACCACATGCTAACTAGTTGTAAAGGTTCTATGATCTCCTAACAATTTAAATTTAGCTATTATTTGGTTAAAGGTAGGGAGATTTGTTTTCTCTTACAGTCTCTCCTACGTGCGGTGAATGGCCTAAATCTCTCTAATGGCGGCAGCCTTGAAATTCATTGCAAAAACTGCATCATTGTGAACATAACGCGCTACATTAGAGTCGTCAAAGCTCAGTAGCTTGAGTTTTTCACAATCAATTATCGAAGAATATTTCATAATCGATTGAATTGAAAATTATCAACAACTACTGACATGGTTCTTTTCTGTTATTTAAAGCCTAAGAAAGTTTTTTTGCTGAAGAAAGACGTCCCGATGAACTTGCGGCATTCATTTGAAAGTGTTATTCGGCAAATGAAAATGGGTACCCTTCAGGTAGAATGTGAATTTCTCGTTGAAATGCCGAGAATTTTCCAATATGACTGATAATCATTTCTTGAGCCACGCATGTCAGTAATCAGTCAAGGAGGGCTGACTTATAGAGCCCGATAGAGATCTCAACTCAGTAGTTCACACCCTTGAAATCGCCATCTGTCCAATGGCTTAACCGATTACTGGTTGTATCTGCACAGTGATTAGCAGTCAGCTACAATTCTCAGTGGATTTTCGGCGTTCATGCTAAAACAATGAGAATTCATCAAGCAGTCGGAGGAGTTTGTGTGATCATTGTAGAATTTGCTACACTGGAACTGGAAATGATTTAATAAATTAGTAGCTTTCGTGACAATAGAGATTACTTCCACTCTTCTGCGTGTAGAAGCAGAACCTATCAAACTATTGAAAAGGTTTGTCCTTTCGGCTAACTAGTGTGGGCCAGTGAATGATCGTGATAACATCGGCGAACGCTCCTGTGTGATGCGCCTTCAACATTCTGTTTGTTATATGAAAAATGTGTTCGTTCCTCAACAATCACTCAGTTATCCATTTAATTTATGGTCATTAATTAAATATTCAATTACTACAAAAACGGGAGAGGGTAAAAGTGCTGCTTGCGAAATTTCGAAAGATGCAGGGTGCACAGCAGTTGTCGAGACACTTTTAGTTGCCGAACCGTGTCAGTTCCACACTTGTTATTGCATTAAGCAAGGAGTAACATCCAGATGAAATTCCTGGTAGTTGCAGATCCATAAAAATAATCTGTTACTGCTCGTTATAACAGTATGATGTAGTGGTCTAAACTATTCACGCAACACTCAGTCAACACCATTTTCAAATCACCTCAAGAGTTCAGAAGCCAAAACCATTTGGCCGGCAATAGTAAATTCATTGAAAACCTAGATCTTATTGTTGCCCTATCACGATTATAAAGGTGTTAGGCTCAGAATTTGGTAATCAGTTTTCAATCCAAGCTCTCATCTTGTTAACATTGATCAACATATTAAAAGTGTGTTGAATTGATCCATGGCATCTATTGTCCTTGAAGCCTCACAATAAACATTCAGTGTAAATTTTAAGAAAATTTGAAGCCTTACCCGAGGATGGAACGCCAGAGCCATATATGCGCGTTTCGGAAGCCAATAAAAATTATACTGAATATTCATTGCGAGGTTTTGATAAGAGTCGATGATATGGGTCATTCTGTATCCACCAGCTGCGATCCATCGACTGAAAAGTGGTGATAACATAATGTCATTGTACATTGTGCGGCCATCACATTCGCCTCCCTCCTTGCTACAGTGCTGGGCCTAATGTGTAGCGTCGGCCACTGACGAGGAAGGCGAGACCTCCGAAACACGCGTGTATGACTATGGCGAACCCACCTCAGGTGAAGCGTTTGAACATGTCCTAAAATTGTGTTGAATTGAATCTTATCGCGTTCATACTTGTTGACTATCAATGAAACTTGTATCTATATTACAATAGAAGGTAATCCAAACCGAATCCTTTTCAGGAGGCATAATAACATCAAATTTTTCTGTGTCCTTTTCAGCTTTCAAAGTTAATTTTTTAGCCTCACTTTGAAGCCGTAATGATCACGTCATGATTTATTTCATTTCGATTGTGTATGTATATTTTTTGATACTCCCTTATCTATAATAATAAGGACTAGTGATGAATTTCGTAAAAAGAAATTTTGTTATAACCGCATGAAAGCTAAATTACGAGCAGACTTTAGAACCTGATGATAGAAAAGCTGAGCGAAATTTCTGACAGTGTAGTAATAGTGTGCGCTGAATTGAGAAGGCATGGCAGAGGTTTGTGTTCACGACATAAGTTCAACAAATTTATTGTCCGTATCTCGAAATGCTGCGATCATAGTTTTCGTCATATCTCGCTTAAATTTTAGGGAGTGAATAAATAATCAAAACTATGTCTTCAAAGTAGATTTGACCATTCTCGCTCGAAAACCAGGAATAGTTCGTCAAAAATAGTGCTGCTTATTGCATATGATCCCGCTTTCCGACAATTTTCAGTAGTTTGGTTATTAGTGCACTTCAGATCCCATTTAGTAAATCAATGAGTGATTTCGTTCGAATTCTTTATTCAAAGCTATAGTATATACGAAAAGAAAATGGAGAAATACAGTTCTCTTTCTTTAACTTACACCTTTTTTGAGCCCCTCGATAAGAAAGTATTTTCTACTTTGTAAGACTTCTTGACAATTAGCTAAAACCAAGTAAATTTGAACGATGTACTCTAGATGGCTGTATTTTAGTCTGCAACAGTCACAATAGAATTTCATTTCACATTAAAGTATTTCTCACCATAGAATTTTCTTCTTGAGCATTTGAAATTTGATAGATAGGGCAAATCTTACCAATTTCAACGGTGTAGTTAATTTTGGAAAGATCTGCTTGGAGCCTATAGTAATCAGAAGAAGGTTGGGATTTGCGAATCTGGATCTTTTCGATGGCCGCATCCTGCCCCACCCTAAGAAAAACGCATTTTCTGTTGTTTTAACAGTTCTCATAGTCGCTTGATAGCTAAAATTTCGACAATTTTGAAGGTAAACTTTAATCTCAGAATGGCTCCCTCAATGAGCTCTAACACTAAAAATAAAAATATCTTCCAGACTCAAGCACTTTTCGCTGAGTAAATAGAGCTCAACTAAGGGGTTAATTTGAGTATATTTATTCGAACAGCCAAATTTTCTCTTCAAAAAAAAATCAAACCTAGAACTCAAACGCATCAAGTACAGTGATTCACATAGTGGTCTACTGAGTTTTCATATGGAGACCACCACGAAGAGGCACATAGACTCGTCATGTACCTCCAGTATCGAACAAACTGTCTTATGTCCCTGTCTTATATCGCGTTTGATTATAAGGCATCCTTCCTCGTGTTTCAAGCACAGATTGGTCGTTATATTTCAAATGTGTTTGAAATCTTTTGCGTTGATGTTTTACGTTTCTGTGCAAGAATGGTCAAATCTATTTCGAAGACATAGTTTTGATTAATTATTCATTCCCTAAAATTTAAGCAGATATGACGTAAAACATGATCGCAGCATTCTGAGATACTGACAATAAATTTGTTGATCCTATGTCGTGAACACAAACCTCTACCATGCCTTCTCAATTCAGCGCACACTATTACTCCATTGTCGAAATTTTCGCTCAGCTTTTCTATCATCAGGTTCTAAATTCTGCTCGTAATTCAGCATTCATGCGGTTATAACAAAATTTCTTTTGCGAAATTCACCACTAATCCTCAATCTTATCCATAAGGAGTACAAAAAAATATATATGCACATTCAAATGAAAAAATAATGATGTGATTCATACAGCTTTAAAGTGAAGCTAAAAATTAACTCTGAAAGATGAAAAGGACACCGCAAATTTCGATGTTCTTATGCCTACTGAAAAGGATTCGGTTTGGATTACCTTCTATTGTAATATAGATAAAAGTCTCATCAATAGTCAAAAAGCATGAACGCGTTAAAACTCTGTTCAACACAATTTTAAGAATGTTCAACACTTTACCCGAGGTTTGTTACGCCATAGTCACACACGCGTGTTTCGGAGGTCTCGCCTTCTTCGTCAGTGGCCGACGCTACACATTAGGCCCAGCATTGTGGCAAGGAGGGAGGCGAATGTGATGACGGCATAATGTAGAATGACATTGTGCTATCACCACTTTTCAGTCGACGGATCGCGGCTGGTGGATACAAAATGCCCCATATCATCGACTGTTACCAAAACCTCGCAATAAACATTCAATATAATTTTGAAGAATGTTTAAAACCTTACCCGAGGTTGGTACGCCTGAGCCATACACGCGTGTTTTCGAAGTAAGAAAAAAAAATCGACTGTTCCGATACACGCGTGTATGGCTCTAGCGTACCATCCTTGGGTAAGGCTTCAAATGTTCTTAAAAATTACACTGAATGTTTATTGCGAGGCTTTAGGAACAATAGATACTATGGATCAATATAAGACACTTTTGATATGTTGATCAATGTTAACAAGATTTGAGCTTGGGTTGGAACTGATTACCAAATTCTCGGCCTAACAGCTTTTATAATCGTGATAGGGCAACAATGAGATCTAGATTTTCGATGAATTCACAACTTCCGGCCAAATGATTTTGGCTTCTGAACTCTTGTGGTGATATGAAAATGGTGTTGACTGGAGTGTTGCGTGAATAATTTAGACCACTACATTATACTGTTTTAAGGAGCAGTAACAGATTAAATTCATAAACTGCAACTACCAGGTATCTCATTTGGATGTTACTCCTTACTTAATACAATAACAAGTGTGAAACTGCCACGGTTCGGCAACTAAAAGTGTCTCGACAACTACTGGCACCGTGCATCTTTCGAAATGTCGCAAGCAGAACTTTTACCCTTTCCCGTTTTTTTAGTAAATGAATATTTTATTAATAACTATAAATTACATGGATAACTGAATGATTGTTGAGGAACCAACAGATTTCTCATATAACAAACACAATATTGAAGGCGCATCACACAGAAGCGTTCGCCGTTGTTATCACGATCATTCACTGGCCCACATTAGTTAGCCGAAAGTACAAACCTTTCAGTGGTTTGATAGGTTCTGCTCCTACACGCAGAAGATTAGAAGTAATCTCTATAGTCACGAAAGCTATTGATTTATTAAATCAATTACAGTTCCAGTGTAAAAATTCTACAGTGATCACACAAACTCCCTCGACTGCTTGATGATTTCTCATTGTTTTAGCATGAATGCCGAGAATCCACTGAAAATTGTAGCTAACTGCTAATCACTGTGCTGTACAACCACTAAACGGTTGAGCCATTGGATAGATGGCGATTTCAAGGGTGTGAAATACTGAGTTGAGATGTCTTCTATATGACAGCGTTGGGCTTATAATGAAGTCCAACAGATTTGCATGAGTATTTAATGAACCTTTTGCTTCTTCAATTTGATGTGTGCAGTGCTGAATTAAAATACGCACCTGTTTCCAATTACATACTTTATTATCCATTACGCATATGGTGCTCTGGTTTGAGGTGCCCTACTAAACACAGGTAGCGCTCGGTTTGAATTCGCAACACACGTTCACTTAGACTCTCATCCTTCCAACATCGGCAGACTGGTGCCAGACTTGTTTGGGAGGATGGCAGCACTCACTTGATATATCGGTAGACCAGTGCAGGTCACTGTGAAGACCATGTTAGTATTCAGTCAGCTCTAACAAGGCTTGATCCGTTGACTACAAAGCAAATAAATTTCGATGGGAGCCGCGCAGCAGTATAAATTGCATTTGTGCACACAGTAATTGAAATCTGGTACTTGTATGGTGAAATCTAGATTCAAAGATTCACTGCTGTAATGAAATGATGGACATTATCAAAAAGGCTTCTATAAAGGCAATTTTAGTAGAAATTAGGCCTAAGTATTAGGAAATTCTCGACATCTCAACGAGAATTCTCATCCATCCTACCTAGAGGAAACATATTTTCATCTGCCGAATAACACTCTTAAATGAATGCTGAAAGATCAATGGGACGTCTTTCTCCAGCGAAAAAACTTTCTTTAAGCTTAGGATAACAGAAAAGAACCATGTTAGTAGCTGTTGATAATTTTCAATTCAATCGATTATGAAATATTCTTGGATAATTGATTGTGAAAAACTTAGCTACTGATTTTTCGACTCAAATGTAGTGCGTTATGTTAATAATGATGTAGTTTTTGCAATGAACTTCAAGGTTATCGCCATTAGAGAGATTTAGACCAGTAAATGTCACAGCATGTTAGGAAGACTGTAGGAGAATAAGTCCTCTCTGATCCAAATATGTCGGAGCATTTGTGAAATAATGGATATTTTGTCAAAATGATACTACATATTGCATGCTATACCTGTCTATTGACATCACTTCAAAATTTTTCAGCTATTACCGCGCTTAGGAGGTGATGCTCTTTAGAGTCATAGAAGAAACTTCGTTCTTACTCTTTCAGGTGATAACCCTATGTATCTCCACTTATAACTCTGCGCGCTCATTCATCGCTGCAACCCTTGTCATTATTATTCGTACTAGTTTTACATGTTCTACTTATTTCTTGAAAAATCCGCGAAATGTAAGATTGTGTCCTGTAAGAGTCCCTCCATTGATATTCATCTTTTCATAGAAACAAAGTTTTACTATAATAAAATTTAACCATAGAAGTGACAGCAAATCCGTTGTTAAAATGAATTAACGCAGTGAAATCGCATAGCATAGTATTTCTCCCAATGCTAGAACACTGTATAAAAATCTTTCTAAAAATGAAGATCACAGTTGAAGTCAGCATTTTTAGGCTATTGGATGACCACTAATCGTCTTGTAAAAATTAGAAACTCAATGAAACGAGCATATTCCATCAAATACTCAATACAACTCTTGATAAAAAGCGAAGAATTTTAGGACATATTGTTGTTTTTAGCTGAAATAACGTCTGAAGAAGGTTTTTAAGTGACTATCTAATCTTTCCATAACAATAAAGTTTGCTTAGAAGTAAAGTTATACTTATAAGTACTAGCAAATCTGCTGTGAAGTTGATACAGCGCATTCCGAAAGCATAATTTGATTCTTTTTCTCTTAGGAGAACGTAATATGAAGATCTTTTCAGTAAGTCAGAATAGTTTCAGAATCGGTATTGCTGTAGCTATAAAATGATTACAGAAACATGGACAAAGAATGAAACAGATGTCATTCAGCGCTAGAAAATTGTTGGTTTTCAGAAGAATGTGGTTTTCCGGCAGGAACATAGAAATTCCTTAATCAAATTATATTTGTGATATGTTCCCATCGAAACCTCGATTTACTTAGTGATTCCCTAGTTTCCGTTGAGGCGCCCAGCAATAGGACTTCACACGATTCTGCAACGTTGTCATTACAGTAGCTAAGCGAGACGCGGCGTGTTGCAAAATGCGTTACGTCGTTGCAAAAGGATCAGTCTTCTGAGTGACATTCTTCTCATACACTACTTACCCTCCAGTCTGAATCGATCCCATTCAAATGCACACTTCTTCTTTCATTCATTTCTTTTTTTGAATGGGTATGAATGATGTTGAGAAGGCACACAGGGGAATCATAATTGTCCTCAACATTCCAAGAAAATCTCTATGGCTTTCGTCAAAACCTTTCTATACAGGACATTAAGTCGGCGATCAAATAATGTATTCCTGCCATATTGCAGTTACGACATGCGTTGGACTTTTGATCGTTCCATATTGGGTGAATGATAATAAACGGTCGAGGGTCGAAGCTTATGCAAATATATACGGCGGGATTATGTCAACAATTTTTTGCACCGCTGAGAGGAAATGTAATGCTACTAATGCATAAAACAAAAGATCGCAGATATTGAACACTGTGTTTCCTATGAGATTATTTTAGCATCACTTTTGGAGCACACTTCCTGAATGAAAGGAGCCCATAAGAAAAATTATGTACTAACTGATTTTCCGCTTTGGTTGGCCGAATTAACATTACAGTTCATTGAGGCTCAAGACCACATAGAGCATCATGTTGAACTGTTGTTTGTATCGCAGTATTTTGGTGGTTACGGCTTACATCGCACGCTGCCGTTATGAACAAAATTTTGCCATAGATCCTGAAATTGGGAGGACGTGACAATTAACAACGAGAAAACGTCTCGAATGTTGAGAGAATGTCGTTTTTGACACATATCAGATTACCCTGGATCACAATTGGCGGATCACTAATCAGTGGTATTTTCATGAAGATTCAACAAAGTGTCCATGAAGATTTCCGTCAAACCGAAAACTAGTCTTGTAGAAATTGGATCATTATGGAGTTTTCGGCGTTCACATTCAGCAAATGATCAACGAATCTCCTCAGTATGGCATGGGAAAGGTATGATGTGAAGTACAATTGGCACCGCTGGAGAGGAGCCAGTTAATGTGTTGTTCTTGTGTCATGAACTCGAACCGCCACTCTGGCCCTTGGTGCGAGTTTCTCTCAACACCTTTGAAGTTTCGTTGGTATCTCAGTATTCTTGAGGTTACAGTGAAATTTTCCCTACAAAGTCTTCTATTCGTCCTAAATATTTGTGCCGGAGTACAAGAAAGGAAAATCGATTAGAGTTGAGAGGAAAAAAAATTAACATGGTTCACAGAACTTCAGTAATCGTCGAAAGCTGAAAAAACGCAGAGAACTTCGACATGCTTGTGTATAATGCAGAGGATCTGGTTTGCATTATTTCCTAATGGAATACAGATGAAAGTCGTTTAAGCAGTCGCCAAGCATGCCCTCTTCAACTTCTAATGCGTGTCTCTTTTATAATCAGTCTTTTAAGAATATCTAAGTGGGTTAAGCTATTGAATTCTCAGCTTAACACCTTTCAAACGGTGACAGAATAGCAATGAAACCGAGGTTTCTAGTGCATCATTCACCAGATTCTACGCATTTTTCGGATACGTGATTTTCGCCTTCAAACTCATATGGTGATGTTAATAGTGTGTTGACAAGAGTGTTGCGTGAATAATCAAGACTACCATATAATGCTGTTATATGGAAAGCTGGTAGATTATTTTTGGGAATTTACATGCATAATCTTCTAAACTATAAAAAGAGTATTTTCTATTGAACTTAAATACCAAGTGCATCGTTACCAAGTTCGGCAACCAGAAGCGTCTCGTCAACTATTTGTACACCTTCATCTCTCAAAATGATGCAAGCTACACCTCTACTCCTCCCCGTTTTTGTGGTCAGTGAATATTTCATAAGGAACTATGAATTACTTCGATAATTGAGTTACTAGTTTTAGAAAAAAGACTGATAAGGATCCAAACCCTTTATCATTTCAGCAAACACAATGTTGGCTTTGAAAGGGAATCACAAAAAATCGTTCCTTTTTGTTACTACGGTTATTCACTGGCCTCGCCCCACATTAGTTAGCCATAAGGACATTCCTTTTCCATGGTTTAATTGCTTTTGCCTCTATAACTAGCAGATTACTCCAAGTAATCACGACCGTTGCGAGAGCTACTGATTTCTTGGTCCTATAGTGTCAATAAAGCAGACTCTATGGTAATCTCACAGGCACTCCAATTTCTTAATGATTTATTATCATTTTAGCTTAACTGTTACGAGTCTACTGCAAACTGTAGCTAACTGCTAGTGAGTAAGTTAATACAAACTCTAACCCATACAACCATTCGAAGAAAGATGACGCTTTCAAGCGTAGAAAATACTGAGCTAAGATTTCCGCTATATGGAAGCGTCAAATTTGTCGTAGATTAACCAAACAGTTTCACATGAGCAGTGTATAAAATTTTTCAGCTTCTCCAATTTGGTCTGTGCAGTGCTGGATACGAACCACGTGAGTGCTTCCAATTTTGTACTTTCATTGTTCATTATGCGCGGTGCTTTAGTTTGAGGTGACCTGCTACACAAAGGTGGGCCTTGGTTCGATTTCGCTCACACGTTCACCAAGACTTCCATCTTCCGAGGTGACCAGATTGATGCCAGACTTGTGTGGGAGAAAAGTAGCAGTGATTTGATAAATTGACAAGCTATTGCGGGTCACTGTGAAAATGAGACAGTATTCATTCAACCCCAACAATGCTTAATGCATTTTCTACAAAGTAGAGAAATATCGATGGCATCGCTGCTCGCGTCGCATGGCGCGTAAATTGTATTTGCGCACACCGTAATGGAAATATGGTCCCTATACAATAACATTTGAGTTTCAAAAAGTACTGTCTCAGCCAAGTGATGAAATAACATTGAAAAGACTTCTATCAGGATAATTTTAGTACAAATTACGCCATAGTGTCAAAATCCTTTTGATATAGTATGTATATATATATATATTATATATATGTATATATATATGTATATATATTATATATTATATACTACATAAATTCTGTTATATGACATTTAATTGCTGTTTCATCTATGCTTTTGCCATCATTCAATAGAGGGAAGAGATGGATACTTTAGTATTGAGCTCGGTTTTAGGAATGCCTCATAGTACACTGCAATAACTGGAAAGAAATTCACATTTAGATTTGAGTAGTCAGCACGCTGTTTCAATTTCACAGCGATTTTCTTGATACTTATATAGTACATGCCGAAATTTAAAAAGTTTACCGATGCATAAAACTGAATATTCAGTGAAAAATTCTCTCTCAAATGTATTTTATTGAAAAAAAAACGTTCCGTTATTTCAAAAATTCGTACTTTTCATTATAAGTAGCGGTCGCATTCTGTGAGCTGTGTTTGTGTTTCCTTCTTTTTTCTCTTAAATAGAGCTCGGACTATTGATAGTCATTCGATGGCACCGTAATTGAAGATTGCAGTACCACGTATGATATCTACGGAGGCATTTTAAGTGTGCAGTAACAACAAGAGAAGGTAATGCCTAACCTTTGTGGTAGTTGATCCGTTCTCTGAAATCCACACCGAGCCTGTTAGCAGTTATATAGCAACGTTTAGGCGACGTGAACACCCCATTTCCGTCCTAACAACACGCATTTTTCAAGAGGAAAACGACATCCTTGAGAAACGAACATATTTTCAACTCTTATTGTGCATTATTTCAAGACGGTAAGGGCTCGTTTCTCCTCCATCAAGCATCGATTGTCATAAATATTAGTCTGTGGTACGGTCAACTCCTCACATCGAGCAAGCACAATTCCTAGAGGTCACTCGGTTTCCTGCACGTGGGCACTACGTCGGCCCTGAAGACATCTTAATGTCATTGATGAGTAAGGCAGGTTTCCGGGTGACGACACCTTCTCTGACCACTCACCGCCTGTGGGAAAGGTGTATAGTCTAATTCAACATTTCCTATGCTCGTCATCTCCTAGTCAGAATATTTATTCAGGTCTATTTCTTACAAATTTTCGACAGGCAATATTGCAATATTTCACAAAAAGTCGACCCTTCCCCCATACAGTTCTAACTACTAATCACCATAATATAAATAATATTTACTTCACACTTTGGTCTTCCACAACATCACGGGTAGCATAGCTTGTAGCAAATGTCGGTTTTCGATGCTCTGTGCTTTTGATACAACTATGAAGCACTGCACAGGTGTTAGCTTTTGTTTGCCTGCAAAGAATGAATGAGTGCATCGAAACTATGGGTAAACTGTGCTGTGCTAAACAGTGAACAAGCGAGACCGGTACTCACTAGTTCTCTTAAAACGAATGTGGCTTCCTAAAAAGAGTTATTCCGCAACGCAAATCCTGAATCCTTTTGACATACGTGAATCACAAATAAAACGCAGAAATCAATAAGGTCTATGGTGCGTACAATATACTATTATCACTATCTGAGGAAAGAGTAAGAGCTCTGAAATTCACCCAAAAAGTGCTGATGGCGAAACAAGTAAACAAAAGCGTAGCACAGTGATCTCTCATATTAGAGAAAGTAAAGATTGTCTGGCGGAAGCAGTCGAGCTGGCTAGGAAGTCTTTGGTTTGCTTGCGGGGCTGTCACAACTCCGTGTTCGAGCTCACACCGAAGTTATTTGGAAAGTGGAGACTGAATAGAGAGCAGATAATCGTTTTGAGTGCATACAACTGAAAAGAACTACGTAGGGCGCAAAGTTATTACGCGGTAGTGATCGTAATAAGGAGGAGTTGATAAATAAGAAAGTTAATACTCATAAAACATTAGGAAAGAATCTCTTCTATTTTTCCGAAGATCCCAGCTGTGAACTACTGTAATCATCAACAGATTATTTAGAGTTGTAGACGAAGTGCCACTGCACTGATATGCAGCATTATTTTTGCAAATTAGTTATTATGCTGTCATTTTCACTCACTATGAATAGTCTTTGGTAATGCATGGAATGAAAGAATGTCAAGACTGGAAGATCGGTAAAGTACCTTGCCAATTTTTGAAATAGAAAGCGATGATATAGTTGATTACTTGACGATTCATTCAGTTATGTACAGTGTGTTGACATGGTGAATGGATGAAAATTAGATAGATATATAAAGTAAAATAGATAAGATTTTATGAAAATATTTGGCAGCAGTATGAAATGTAATCTTTTCGTAGATATATGATTATCCCTTCAAAATGACAAAATCTAAAAATGCACCAGCGCTGAACGTCTTCTGTCATATTCTACCATATAGAGACAACACCTTTTGCAGCATTGCAATGAAAGCGCTGTCCGTCAAGCACGCCGCATGCGAGGCTGTTTCGCACTTTGATTTTCAGTGAAGTCGAAAACATGGTGTATGTTTTAGGAACTGAATCAGTACCGAGAGCTTTATTTATCCTTGAATCAGCGAACATTACGAAAAGTTCACGTAAATTTTACTGTGAAAAAAGTGATCAGACGTAATTTTGTGTTTCAGCGTTTGGTTGTAATGGAACTGCTCTAACTGATCGCGTCAGACATCTTATTCTCACCCGTATAAACACCATTCGTGCTCTTCTTGCGCAGGGTAAATACGAACCGCTGGCATCATTGAGTGATATGAATAAACTGGTAACTTTTTTCACTCACTGATAGATATTGTGAGCATTCCATAGCATAATCACAAAAACTGTAATCCAACATGACACAGATTAAATAGAATGTCATTACAAATATCAAGCCTTTCAGAAATGGGATTGCAACCTCGAATCAATCGCCGAAAGAGCTATGCAGAATTGCCCACGACAATTCTTCAGGAATATTTCACAAGGAAATGCCACAAATTTCAAATAGTCAGTTTCAAATGATGTTTTTATAAAACTTTTCGCCGACACGAATTATTTGATTTTGCAATATTTACATTCCTAATTCTCAAAATTTAGTTATGGACCAAGTGAGCGCATAAACCAACTTCCAAACTCAATTTTCAAGTCAATTGAGAAGTGGACGAACGTTGAAATTCCTCTTAACCCATCCACCAATCTCTCCACTGACACTAGCACATTTCGTGACTTTTTTACTGTGGGTTCACTGGATGAAATTCACGATTAGCAGCAATGATTTTGTTCTAATTTCAGAAGCTCAATGCAAACTTCACTGCTGTCGGCTGCTACAGTGCTTTTTGTGTCGATCGCGCGTCGACGGCATGTGTATTTTCTCATCCGTAAGTACATGACGCAAAACACTTTTGATTAGTTCGTTAACTGGCCTAGTAGTTTATTCTAGTGTACTTCAAAATGGAACTAGGATCTACACAAGAGAAAATCCATGTGTAAGCGGCGGCAATTGCAACATTCCGAAGATCGGGGCTTGTGAATATGGACTCTGCGTGATAACTGCGTGAGTGCAGTTTGTTATC
The DNA here is from genome assembly GCA_019055375.1 of Parelaphostrongylus tenuis. Taxonomy (NCBI): domain Eukaryota; kingdom Metazoa; phylum Nematoda; class Chromadorea; order Rhabditida; family Metastrongylidae; genus Parelaphostrongylus; species Parelaphostrongylus tenuis. The sequence goes on from JAHQIW010006292.1 coordinate 16,354, forward strand.
GGCAACACTACAACAATAGACTGTTATAGTGTGGTGAAATAAAGATTGTTTATTTGACATCCGCAATGTTTCTGATTTTCGAAATGTAATGAGGTATATTGTGTGAGAGGCATTCATTGTTATTTATTCACTACAGCAAAAATTTCCTTCCGGAAGAAGGTTGTGTGGACGCAGGTGACTATGTGTTCAAGGGTTGGAAGTCATCTTGATGCAGGACGGGCTTGAAAACTGTCTCCTTCGGCTGCTTACATTTTGTAGATGCTATAGTATCTCTAATAGTACCTAAACATTTTCAGAATCTGAGCATTTCATCCAATGCGAACTTTTCATATGTGCCTTGCTTAACAAGGCTATGGGACTACTCTGCATGTTTGCAAAAAATGAAAAGGAGGACATACAAGAAATCAACTATAGAAAGCAATTAGATGAATTCTTTCACAGTGGAAACCCAGATACTAAAATAAGCAATCGTTCACTATTATTTGGAAAGTTCGATCAACCACTGAAGGGACGGCAATAGAAACTAATGCGCGTAGAACGAACTGTGCAGTGATGAGCGATTTTCGTTGTTTAAGTGATGGGTTTTTCTCCGTTCTGTAAGAATTCTTGGAATTCTTGTAGTACTTCGAAGCAACACGACTTTCTCTACTAACTCATATGGTTTTGGTTTAGATATATGCCTCTTGTATAAAGAAAATTTTTGATTTACTAGACAATCATGGTGAATTTGGCTACCAATCAATTGTACTGATTTGAGTAAGGTATAGCGCAATAAAAATCCTTAGTTTTAGTCTCCCCAGTTTCAACAGGACCGAAGAGCCATCGTAGCGAATAAAAATTGAAAAAAAAACAACTAATTTATCGGAGATGACGATACATGTTGTATGCAATACCAGTTCTTCGATAACACTCACTATAACTTCGTTTATATCAGTCTCTCGTTTATTCTCAATATTTAGAGTTGCGGTCTGTGAGAAAAACGTGAGAACTTATGGCTAGTGAAAGAATCCTGAACGTTGAGAGACAATCGTGTTTGAATATCTTGGTGGTTTGGGACATTAACATGTGTCGCCAAATAAGTACTCGGAGCATTTCTCTTAGTCGTACACATAACCTATGAAACGTATTTTGTTGCCCTTTCTAGGTATCTAGTAATGATCGACGTTTGAAATCTTGAGAATTTGAAAGATGTATTCTATTTTGAAATATTACGTTATAACAGTAAAAATTTCCCAAGACCGACTGTTTATTAAGCTCGGCATGCTTCATTATAATTACTGATTTTCTTCTTTGAGCAAAACACGAGATGTTACCATAAACTCTATTCACAGCTGACGTTTCGGTAGTTCGCCTTCTTCAGAGCCTGGAAAGGCCAAGTTGTTCCGCAGTCCAATCAGTCAAACACCTCCATTACTCCTTTAGAAAAAATCACCAGACTTAGATTTCAATCGCATCAAGCACAAAAACAACTCTCAACATACTCACCGCTTTTTGTATGTGTTCCACTGAATGATCCAAGTGGAGATCACCTGAAGGAAATCACATAGGCTCGTAATGCACCTTACCCATCAAAACAACAGTCTTATATACTGACTCCAATCACGAGTGATATCAAGGCATTCCTCCCTGCGATTTATGGTTGGATTGGTCGCATTAATCCAAAACGCTTCCAAGATCTTTCGCGCTGATGTTCCTTGCTCCTGCGCAAGGATGGTGACTTCGATTTCAAAATCAACTCCGTCGTGCTTCTGTGCTCTATGCATCCATAGCGGGGTGTTCCGTCTATTAAGACGTTTGTCAGCTAGGTGTTCTTCTATGCGAGCATAGAGCGGCCTACCCGTTTCGCCAACATATTTATCACTACACGCTTTGCACGAGACTAGGTAGACTGTACCTACGCTCATGCAATCACCGCCTCCGCCGTTAGGGCATATTTTACAATCTTTCGTTATACAGAGACGGTCATATAAGCGAATGCGAACTAGTTGGCGTTTTAGAGTATTCGGTGGTATTTCAATAATGGTCACCGATTGCTCTAAACCCGCTCTTTTCAAACAGCGTTCTATAGCTGTACTAATCTCATTTGAAAAGAACGGGAGGACAAACGGGACTTCCCTTTCAACTAAGTTTTCGTTCGGAGGCGCATTATTTCCTCTAAACCTAAGCCGAGAGGCTACGAATTCGTATCCATTAGAAGTGGCTATTTCCCAAGCCAGTTTCACGGATTCTACTCTCTGCTCCTCCCCGGTACATACATTGGCTGCTGTTCGAAACATGTTTTTTACTAGCGCCTTATTCGTATGTGAGGGATGAGAAGAGAGATAGTGAACCAGGATATTCTTACTACTTGGCTTTCGGTACCACTTCGTTATGAGCCGCTCTCAGTTAAGCTTATTTGCACGTTTAAGAATGGAAGCCAATCGTCTTTTGGTGTCTCACGGGTGAATCTTTCATACTCTGACTGTTCATTCAGCAATCTAAAACAATTATCTAGCTCCTCTTGAGTGGAACAGATAACCAAACAATCATCTATATACCTACAGTAGAGTATTGGCCGGAGATCCATTACTGGTGCTTCCACTCTAGACATAAAGGCAATCACCAGGCTAGGTGCCAGTCGCTGACCCATTGCCAGCCTTCTCATTTGAGTAAATGATTTCCCGGACCATCTAAAGATTGAGCAGTTCAGGCACTCTTTTAATAGGACCATGAACTGCCCAATCGACAGACCATACATGTTTACAGCTCCCTGGTGTTGTATCAGAAGCTCATGTGTGGCTTGTAATGCGGAGTCATTCGACACGTTAGTATATAAAGCAGTGACGTCGAATTACTCCATTACGTACGTGCTGTTCGGGTTCGCGTTACGTAAGCGTTCCAGGAACATCTGAGTGTTTGTTAGATGGGCTGGAATGTGTCCTAGCAACTGGGATGTTATTAAAGTTAAAAACCATGCTATCCGATTCGTCGGTCCGCCTACACAGGTGATGATGGGTCTAACCTTGAATATAGATGGATCGTTAGACATTAGATCATCAGTGGATACAAACTTATGTGTTTTTATAAGTAAGTATAAGACAGGACATGTTGGTGACTAGATTTTTAATTGAGAAATGATAGATGGTCTCAAGCCTGCCACTTCTGCCGTACGGACCCACACATTGTTTAATTTGCGGTTTTGCCTTTTGAATTCCTTAACAGAAGATGATCGGTAAAGCGAAGCATCTACGAGATGCTTGTTCGTTATTGCGATATCTAACTGTCGAGGAATCACAACGAATTCTCCACCTTTATCACTAACTGATAACCTTATCCTCCCTTCCCTTATCAACTCTCGAACCTCTTTCATGCCAAGACTTTGTAGTTCGGTGAGGTTCGATTGGAATCTTTTCGCGCGATAGTGAGTGAGGGTTCTAAAAGTCTCGTCCGCAAATTTCCGGAATTTCCTATCAACCTCCTCGTTGGGGTCTTGTTGTCTATACAACGGCTGAGGAAACGGTGGTATTGGCGCAACCCCTACCCGTTGTTCATTCCTATTAGTCTCTTCAGCTCTTGCCTTTTTACGGAGTTGATCTTGCAAATCATGTAAGCCACAAACAACCTTACGCAAGGACACCTTAGAAATGGGTTGAGATGGTGAAAAGCTTGGTCCCAATTCTAATAGCGAGCGCGCACCATCAGGGAGGATTATGCCTCCTAGCACAATGACCCTTGAATTTCTTGGTGCATCACTTGCCCTTATGACCGTCTCTGTATAACGAAAGATTGTAAAATATGTCCTACCGGCAGAGACGGTGATTGCATGAGCGTAGGTACAGTCTACCTTGTCTCGTGCAAAGCGTGTAGTGATAAATATGTTGGCGAAACGGGTAGGCCGCTCTATGCTCGCATAGAAGAACACCTAGCTGACAAACGTCCTAATTGACGGAACACCCCGCTATGGATGCATAGAGCACAGAAGCACGACGGAGTTGATTTTTAAATCGAGGTCACCATCTTTGCGCAGGAGCAAAAAACATCAGCGCGAAAGATCTTGGAAGCGTTTTGGATTAATGCGACCAATCCAGCCATAAATCGCAGGGAGGAATGCCTTGATATCACTCGTGATTGGAGTCAGTATATAAGACTGTTGTTTTGATGGGTATGGTGCATTACGAGCCTATGTGATTTCCTTCCGGTGATCTCCACTTGGATCCTTCAGTGGAACACATATAAAAGCGGTGAGTATGTTGAGAGTTGTTTTTGTGCTTGATGCGATTGAAATCTAAGTCTGGTGATTTTCTCTAAAGGAGTAATGGAGGTGTTTGACTGATTGGACTGCGAACACTTGGCCTTTCCAGGCTCTGAACAAGGCGAACTGCCGAAACGTCAGCTGTGAATAAAGTTTATTGTAACACCTCGTGTTTTGCTCAAAGAATAAAATCAGTAAAAATATTTAATTTCACACTGAAGTATTTTTCGCTAATGCGAGTTTTTCCTTAAGAAATTCGATAATTATCTGACAGCATCATGCATGCACATCACTGTTAGATGTTAAGCTAGTTCTGCATGTTTTGCAGTTTTGAGTTTGGTGATATCCCGAGAATAGAGTTTGATTTTATGTAAGTATTAGGCACTTATTAGGGTTGATTGAGTTGCGTTTATTAGAGAAAGAGAATATACGGATTTTATTGAGAAATAATAGCTTGGTTTTGTACTAGTTCTGCAGATGTAATCTAATCTTAAGTCTAGCCTGGAGTGCCTTACGTTGGATACACAGGATAGACTTTGAGGATCGCATTATTTCTCCGACTCTGGGGTTTTTAGAGGAATTCGTTTTTTTGGGCTTGAACGGTATGTTGGGCGGCATGAACGGTACTATCTGCTACACGGTACTGCAGCCCAGTCATACAAGCACCTTGCTTTCAGCACTTTGAAGTGTTTCGGCTTATATTAAGTCGGTTACCGTAGTTTTCATTTTCGCTCATTCCATGAGGGTCCTTATGAAGTGGAGGAGGGAACCTACCTCTTCAGCGCCCACTATTGGCACGATTGATTTAAGGGTTGCTTGTATAAAATAGTTCAGATTCTAATGTTAGAATTGTTGCTTCATCCCAAAACTGCTCTTAACTGAATACTCCGGAGGTAAAAACAGATTTATTGGAAGCGAAACACTTGTGATTAGCAATAAAATAACAAGCGAGAAATTCGATTCTGCAGAATCGAAATCGGTGCTCAAAATTAATCTAAGAGGGTGGAGCGTCCAGATGAGGTTAGATTAGTCCACACCATCCGGAAATTGGTTACTTGCTGTGAAATGACGTGGGGAGATCGAACCAGCAACCTTTTTGCCAACGATCGGCCTCACTAATCACTCGGTGTTGCAGAGTACTACTGGCCCACGCGGCGGCGAGGCCAAGACTAGGCGCCGTGGGCTTACCGTACATAAAAGGTTGACGCCGTAGAATACTGGTTAAGCACATTTTGTATTTTCGAGTATAGCCAGACTGAGTAGTTTCGTGGGGCGTTCGTTACTGATTGGCTGAGAATGTCCGGGGATGGTAGAAAAGTAGCTACTCGGCCGCAGGCCGCGAAACAAAAATGAAGCTGCTAAACTGTGAAACGAAGTGGCTTCTATAATTTCATATGCATGTGTTGCATTTCTGCCGAAACGCGTGATTTTCGTTTTCAGCAGACCAATGGCAACACTGAAGATCCGTGATATAAAAAAAATGTGCAAAATATGTATTAACGCGAAGAAATCCCGATTTTCTCACAAAAGCAGCATCAACCTATCGGTGTATTCATGCAAGTACAGATAAATGTTGAAGTGGATGAAGAGCTACGCACTGCGACTAACCTTTGCAAGTCCCTGGTTCTGAGGAGGTCAACAGCATATTCTTTGTCTAATGGCGGAGTCATTAGTTTGGGTAGGTTCTCAGCTAGCAGCGCTATGTGCTACCTTTCAGCATTCGATGAGTGAGGCCAGTCCTCGTTTTGATTTGTTTCCTCTATTAATTATTACTTTACTTGATCCGTATTACAGTTTTTTCACTGTTTTTCCTCATCTATATGAACATCGTAGAATACTGGTTGAGCACATTTCCTTGCAATTTCGAAGACAGCCACGGTGGGCGCGTTTGTCATTGAATACCGGAGATGTTAGGGGTGGGGACCAACCCCACAATGAGCATCACAACCACTCGGCCACGCTCGCTTTTGCCTCTCTCCCTCCCAGCTTTGCATTGTTGAATCAGAATGTGGAAAGTATTGCTGACAGATTCTCGTTGAAAATGGCACTTGGAACAACATTTTCGACAAACTCGTGTTTAGGAAACGCAAATGGCTCAAGCAGTGATGACGCATGGGGCCCAGGAAGTGTAAATAAATACACATTGTCAATGCTAGTTTGGAATAATTCATTGTGGGAAGTTCGGTGTTGATGATGGTGAAGGTTTTGGAGGTCCTGTATTAACGACGATGAATTGAAGAGCTTAATGAAAGATGTAGTGAATACACAACTCTTTGAGAATTTACAGAAAACTCAAAGTAAACTTCTCACCTGTTCCGGGAAATCTGAAGGTTTGAAAACCTATCCATGTCATTGAATGGATGCCGTATACATTAAGGGCACGCCGCACAGCGGACGCTGCAAGCTTGAGCGAGTCGTGGGCTTCGCAACACTGGCTCATCGAGCAGACTTCTATCTACAGAGCAACAGATCTTCAAGCATCTCAATATCTACTTATGCAAAAATGTTTCGAAAGATGTCTAAACTGTTCTGCTCTCAACAACTTCATCGCCTTCGACTTTCCTGCTTCACACAGCCATAATATGTAAATTCATTTTTCATATAGCCAATAATGTGGAGTGCTGTGCAAAACATATGCGTCTGGCGGGATTCGAACCCATATCTCACTTTTTCTCGCTCAGCTGTTGGCAGATGATAACGCGTTGTAGCGTAAAAAGAGTACTGTGCAAAACGAGAGTCGGTGGTGCAACGGAAAGCATCCGCTCACAGAAAGAGTGAGATCTGGGTTCAAATCCCGGCTGACGAAAAGGTTTTGGCACAGCACTTCACATTATTGGGTATATGGCAACATCATACCTCCGCAAGTGGCGGTCAATAAAAAGAATTCTCATTTTTCACAGGCGAAAATGTATGGAGAGTGATTACCTTTGATTTTAATAGTGATTAAAGTTCGATCTAAGTTGAGATATGCGAAGAACCTATTTTCAAATCCTGCATTAGTCTGAAAATTAACCCATTAATTACAATGGGCATCTTACATAAGGGGACCAGAATAGCTTTGCTTAGCAGACTTGGTTGTTCAGATGGTGTTTGTTTCTGTTCAGGCAGAGAGACACTGTGTATGCAAAGCAAAGCAATAGAGAGTTATCCAAAGCACAATGTATCACACCTGGCTAATTATGAAAGATTGATGAAGGGTAAAATTATTAGCCTTGATCGGTCCCTGAGGAGTGAACCATGCATCGGACTTCTTCAAGCATCGATTATGCTGAGTCTGTGCTGCTATCTTCCCAGGCAAGTTTTCTACTAATACGCTGACTTCGGAGTGATATTAGCAAGAAGCAAGTGGCTTGCGGATCGCTTAAGAGCATCGAGAACGTGTTGAAGATGACAAAGAACATCCGACTCCATTACCACTTTTTCGACTTAACGGTAATCCCTCCGTAACGTTTGCATCAGAAACGTAGTTGCTACGAAGGCAGGATGAAAGATAACTAGGTGTTCTTGAAAGCGCAATCGAAAAGTTGATGCTAAGAGCATCTGTGTCCCGCAAATAAGAGAAAGGATCCGAATTTTGACCAACATCAATGACAGAACATCAGAGATGCCGATCTACAAGCCAGGCTACTCAAAATAAGGTGAGTCGGACACGTAATGCGCTTTACCCAGAACTGATGAGCGAGAGTTGTTACCCACTGGATTCCTCCGGATGTCAAGCTCTCCACAAAACAACTATTGACCCAATGGTCCAGTTTCTCCACAAAAAGTATAGAAGGAAGATATGATGATTAATGAATTACTAGTGCAAGAAAGACTCACTGGGCTACACTTGAACTCGTCAGGAAAATGAGAAGTAATGCTCGAGTCATTACACGATGATCGGGTGGCTGGTGAAACAGGTAATTGCCAAGTAAACCTGCTACTGAGCCTAATGCATAGAGATCACCTAAGCCTAAACAGTTTAAGAATAAGCGCACTATGAAAAGCACATGATTTTGAATAGGAGATCTTCAGGCACACAGTCACATGTTCATTTGAATATTTTGTGGAAGGGGATGAAAATCCTTACTTCAATAACAAAAGTTGCACTGCAAATGTGAACTGTGCCTGTGCGATCTTTCGCTTCAAGCGCTTTTTCGGGACCACGCTCAAATTTGAGACCGTCAAGGTAGAAACACGTGTATCGGGCTCTATAAGTCAGCCCATTTAACAGATCACATGACATGTTGACTAAAATAATAATTGCGAGACCTATATGGTCTATCGATCGCGGCTATCGAAACACAGGCATCACGTGGCACAGCGGACAAGTAATGCGTTTTCGAAGTTCAACGTGGTTTTTCTGCTACACTAGAGTGAAATTGTCTTTGTACAACATTGAAATCGTCGAAAGTTACGCTATCCAGTGGTTACTTGTAATTTCAGGGAAGAGCTCTACTCAGCGAGAAACGCATGTGAGTATGATTCCAAAAAGCAGAGAATTTTTGAATTTTTCAAGATTTGTGCAATCGAACGATTATTAGCAGTCTAAGAAAAGAGATTTGTGGCGAGAAAAAATACGAGCGTGAACGGAAGAAAACAGAGAAATGAAACGTGCAACGCGTTGTAAAACGACTTTATTTCCAGTATAACAGCGCTTTAAGAAGGCCTAAAAATGCATAAAGCTGTTTCTTGAGCCTTAGTTTTCAGCGAAAAATCTTCCTCTAAATAGTCGTGTCGTATAACGGAAAAGAACCATGCCAACAGCTTTCGTTCTTTTTTAAAGAATTGATTATGTTAATTCAGTTGTTAATTAAATACTTAATTGTTAATTGGTCACAATCAATTAATTTTGATTAATCGATTATAATTATTTGACAATTGATTATGTCATGTTTCTAGGTAGCGGCTTGTGAATAACTGAAGCTACTGAGTTTTGCTGGTCCAAATGCGACGCGTTATGTTCATAATGTTGTAGTTTTGTATTGAAATTCATGGTTTTCGTTAACAAAGAGATATATGGTCAGCAAATGGCGCAAATCATGAAAGAGACTCCAATAACTCCTCTTTTAATCCGGAATTGTCGAAACAATTGCAAAACAATGAATTTTTTCTCAAAACGATACTACACAGTGCATGCGATATCACTCAACGATTATTCTGTTATTTCTGAGTTTAGGAGGTGATACTCCTCTATAGTTACAAAAGAAACTTTGTTCTATCGTTTTATGGTTGATAACTCTATGTCTATCCCTATTGGTCGCTCCTTCATCGCTGCAATCGTTGTCATTGATTATCCGTACTATTTTTTAAGTGTTCTACTTATTTCTTCATAGATCCGACAAAATTTAGGATTGTGTTCTGCAAGAGTCTTCCCACTAACTCTTATCTTTCCGTAGCAACGAAGTTTTACTGAAAAGAAAATTTTACTACAGAAGTTCTATGGAAGTGAAGCAACGCAACGGAATCGCAAGACGTAATATTTTTCTATCGATGCTAGAACATAGTTTCAAAGTTTTTCGGAAATTAAGATTATCATTGAAATCAGCATTTTCAAGCTATCAAATGATTGCTAATCATCTAATGAGGAAGCTCTATATGGTAAAAAGGCCAATGAAACGAGCACATTCCATAGGAACCTGACGCAATTCGCAATAGAGTGTAAAAATTTCAGGATATATGGGCGTTGTTTTAGTTACAAAACGTTCAGAGAGGATTATCCAGTAACGTCCAATCTTTCTGTAACGATAAGGTCTGCTTAGAGGCGAAGTTTTACTATATAAGTACTAAAAAATCCGCTGTGAAGTAGAAACAAAGACTCCGAAAGAAAAATTTAACGCTCTTCTCATTAACAGAACTTAGTGTGAAGATCTTTTCAGAAAAACAGCTTAATTTTCAGAATTGGCATTTCTCAAGCTATCAGATGATTAGAGAAACATAGATGAAAGATAAAACAAATGTCATACGGCAGCTAGAAATACGTTGCTTTTCAAAACGGTGTAATTTTCTCGTTGGAACATAGGCGCATGGGTGGTATTTTTTCTGAAAATATCGATACATTTCTGTTGGACGGCAACAAATGATTATCGACCCTAGTCACTGGTCATGGAATTTTCATATGATTATGAGTATCTTGAATCTCTGCCTCACGCCCTTGGTAGACGATTTTTGAAAAGGTCGCCTTATAGCGCAATAGCATCCAGAGAGTGCTGAAATATGCGTCATGTTGTTGCGAAAGGGTTATTTTTCTATGTGAGACTGTCCAAAAACACTACCTACCCTCCATACGAATCAATCCATTTCGATTACACACTTTTTCTTCCAAACAGTTTCTACTTTGGGAGGGAATGACTGATTCTGGGTAACTGCGCAGGGGAAAAGCATAATCATCCCCAATACTACAGAAAAAAAGCTCTCGTTAAAGCTTCCCGCATGGGACATCTGAGAGACGACCAATGAATTCACTTCTGGTATATATAGCAGTTGAAATTATTGTTGCAGATTTGAATTTTGCGTGTTAGGTAAATCTCATGGCATGATATTATGTGGCAAAATGGCAAAAGGATCAAAATTCATTCAAAAATATACAAAGAGACGACTGTCATCATTTTTTTGCGCTGTTGAGAGCAAAGGTAATGTCATAATACCCAAAACAAAGGATCGCAGATATTGGACACTGCGTTTTCTATGAGATGACTCTAGCATCACTTTTGGTGCTCAATACTTAAATAATAAAAACCCGTGGGAAAAAAATACAAATTAGGATAGTTTGTGATTTCGCCTGTCCAGACTTTTATTACACAGCAATGCAGCTCGAGGAAATCACATAAAGCGCCATATGCGAAGTTTTGCTTGTATATCAGTACTCCTGTGATAGTGGTTCAAATTGCACCATATCGTTGTGAGCAAAAATTTTACAGTAGATGATCAAAAATCTAAAAAAGTGATAGTCAACAGCGAGAGAATGTCTCGAATGATAAGAGAATATCGTTTTTGATATATCTAAAAAAAAGTTTAGAGTGACGGATTGGTAATTGCTGGTAATTGCCTGAAGGTCCAACAAGGTGTCCGCGAAGATATCCATCAAACCCACCACTGTTACCATAGTCAAAGCTAGATTATTATGGAGCATTCAACATTCACATTCATACTATCGTCGATGAATTCTCTCAGGTGAAAAGATAAAAAGCATGGGCAAGATATGATGTCAAGTAGTGGCACCGCTCAGACACGAGCCAATCAATCTGCTATTCTTGTCTCATGAACTCAAATCGCCTCTACGCCTTTCTGAGGCAATAATTGAGGTCACCATATTACACTGATACATAGATCACTGACAAATTATTTTTCATCATTCTTCAACTACCAGGAGTTTTGCGTGCATAACCTTCTATGGTATAAAAAGAGTTTTTCCTATTGAAATCGAATGCCAACTGCATCGTTACCAAGGTTCGGCAACCAGAAGCAACTCGGTAATTGTTGTATATCGTTCGAAATGTCGCAAGCTACATCTCTACTCCTCACCGCTTTTGTGGTCAGTGATTATTTCATTAATAAACATTAATTACTCCGATTTTTAAATGACAAGTCTTAGCAAAGAAATGTTAAGGGTCCGACATCTTTTTCATATAACAGACACAATGTTTACTGTGGAAGTGAATTACAAAAAAAAACGCTCCTCGTTGTTAATTCGGTCAGTAACTGTCCCTTATTAGTTAGACAAAAAGGCAGACCTTTTCTACGATTCGATTATCTTCGCCTCTATAACAACAGTTTAATTGAACTAATTACTACGGTCGCCAGAAGTACTGAGTTCTTGGATCAGTTCCATTTCCAATATGACAAACTTTACAGTAGTCCCACAAACGTCCCCAACTGCTTGATGAGTTTGCAGCGCTTTAGCATAAATATCAAGAGTCCATTCAAAACTGTAGGTAACTGCTATTAAATGAGTTAACATAAACTGTGAATTATTGAACCAGTCAAAAACAAATGGTGTTTTTAAGGGTAAAAATTACTGAGATAAGATTTTTGGCGCATGAAAGCGTCGAATTTATCATAGATTAACCAAACAGTATCACATGCGCAGTGTATAGATTTTTTTTGTATCTCCAATTTGGTGAGTGCAGTGCTGGATAGGAACCACGTGAGTGCTTCCGAATTTGTGCTTTTGTTCATTACGAGCGGTGCTTTAGTCTAAGGTGACTTGCTACATAAAGGTGGTCCTTGGTTCGATTTCACCCACAGGTTCACCAAGACTTCCATCCTCCCAGGATGACCAGATTGGTGCCAGTCTTGTATGGGAGAAGAGTAACAGTGACTTGATACACCGGCAACCCGCAGCAGGTTACTGTGAAAATCAGATCAGTATTCACACATTTTCAACGGAGCTAAATCCTTTCACTACAAAGTGAATATGTATTGATGGCAGCGCACGTAAATTGCAGTTGCGCACACCGTAATGGAAATATAGGATTCATGCAGTAAAGCTGAGATTTCAAGGAAACGCTATCGTAGTCAAATGATGAAATACTTTTTAAAATGCTTGTATGAGGAAATCAGTAAAAAGCGTCAAAAAGTCAAAGTTCCTTATGTTTCAAGAAGAAGTAAATATCCTTCCAAAAGGGAACATATTCTTTAGCGTTATATAACCCCTAATTGCTATTTTATCTATGTCTTCTCACCGATTAAATAGCTGAAGAGATGACGATTTCAGTTTTGAGCTTTGTTTTAGGAATGCCTCAATCACGTTGTATTAACTGCAAAGTAGATCACGTTTAAATTTTGGCGCAGCCAGCTTGATGTTTCAGTTTCACAACACTTTTTTCCATACTTGTGTAGTATGTTTTCACTGTGAAAAAAATTATTGCCACATAAAACTAAGTCCTCAATCAAAAATTCTTTTTTTTTGAATTTTTGTTTAAAAAAACTCTCTGTTAATCTAAAAAATTTGTGCTTTAAATTATGACTTGCGAAAAATGTAGTCGCATTTTGTGTGTCCTGTTCGTGCTACCATGCCTTTTTTTTATACCGATTAGAGCTTTTCTACTGGACTCTTAGTAGTCGTTCGATGCTCGGTAATTGAAAATTTTAACATCACGTTTGATCTCTGTGAAGGCCCTTTTGGTGCGCAGTAACAATAACAACGAGGAGATGATCATGCTTTGCTTTCGTGGTAGTTAACCCGATGTCTAAACTTCACAACCGAGTTTGTTGGCAGTTATACAGCAACGTTTAGCTATAGGATCATTTCGATGTAACAAAGATGGGGTGCTACAGATAACACCTCTATAAAATTATTGTAAGTCAGAAGAGCGCCTATGTGTCTTATCTATCCGCATTTTTCACTAGAAAACGATTTCCTTAAGAAATGAACACATTTCCAACTCTTTTTGTGCATTCTTGTCGCTTGTTTTGTGAGGGTGAGAGTTCTATTCATTATTTATCTGATTTTCGATATTAGTCTGTCATGCGATCAAACCCCAACACTCGGTATGTACAATTCGTAGAGGTCAATTGGTTTTTTGTACCTGAATATTACGTCGGCCTTGAACGCATCACTTCGTCAGCAATGAATAGGGTAGGATTTCGGGTGAAGACAACTTCTGTGACCAATCACCATCTCTGAGAAAGGTGTGCAATCCAAGCGACATTTTCCATATGTTCGTGACCTTACACTCAGAGCATTTATTCAGACATATTTCTCCCAATTACTATTGGTATAAGAATCACTGTCACCCTCCAGAACGTCAGGCGAACAACGGGACGGGACATCATGAGAGTGATAGTCGATGACCGATGATTACACCATTATTGCTTGCTAATGGCATTGCTGTTGTAAAACCAAAGGTCAGCCAAGAGGATAGAACATTGGTCGACTTCGACAAAGCTAAAGTAATTAATCTAAACTACCTGAACCTTACAAAAGCCATGTCCATGCGAAACGGATTGCTTCGTATACCTTATTAACGATGGATAGAATGAATAACTCCAAATAATAATTCATTCATTTGACCGCGTACTGTGGTGGTGTGATGTTACAACAAACCCAATGATGTAGAGTGGTGTGCAAAAACATTTGCGTCAGCCGGGATTCGCAAGAAGATGTGGCGCTCAGCGAATCCTCTAGGAGAAAAAATTCTTTGGGCTATTTTTTCACGCGACAAGAAAATAAAACAGAAGGTTGAATGGTGGTCACTTGAGCCACTCGACGATCATCCGGACAGCAGGTGATGCAGGTAATGAAGTTATTGCATTCGACATCAATGACATTGATAATGATACAAATAGATCGGATCTATACCGAACATTGTTACCTTCTTGCAAGCTTTTTATCATTTGTCTGTGCCTCGGATCGAAGAGCATATACGCTTGCGAAAGGACAGAAGGTTAAAAATACTGACGACAATAATCATTTTTGTAAATTCATGCCTAACTGGGAAGTAGTGAGTCATTGAAGAAATAATGGTTTTCACCCTGAAACCTGTTTTAGCGGATGGATTGGCGGATGAGCTTCGTCAGACTTTGTACCATTTCGCGGATTTGGACCGTAATTCAGTACCTCGGAAGCAAGAAAGTGGTGGTTCAGTCTCACCCAAGCCAAGAACGTCTTTCAACTCTCTGTAACTCACACAAGAGTACCAAAGTTGTCTGTGAAAAACTAACTCTAACTGATGTACACAGATTGGTGTCGCTCAAGGCGAGGGTGCGTTCCACCAGATTCATCTCAGAAACCGAAGGACACGATCCATTTGGCAGCCACCATTAAAGGAGGCATGACCCTTAAGTGTAAGTGAAAGGCCTGAAGCCAAAAGGGCACAAGTCGAGAAAACACCATGGATCTTCGCAATGAGCTCACTGTTGGATTTCTCCCGCGTTCATCATTGATATCCCTTTCATTATAAAATGTGTCTCCATGAAAAGACGTGCTGAATTCAGGAGTACCTCGGTTTCAAAACTCGTATTCCGCTGTGGCCACTGCTCGTAATTTGAACATGACGTTCGGTCGCTTGCGCTGATGCGTTACAAACGTAACGTGTAATTGTTGTTATTCAATTAGGTGTTTTTTTTTCTCCATTTCGGAAGACACTGCACATAGAGCGTGTTACTCTGATACTACTACAGTTGGAAAGAAAGTTGTGGGGCACGTCAGTAAGCATGAGATAAGTCCCATGCATATCATGGGAACACAACAGTTTCTCATGTAACATTCTCCTACTGAAGACCTGGATATAAATTCGTCTTTATTTTCACTTTATTGCATGCCTCCGCCATGTCCAAAGATGCAATCGAACTTCGTGTTTTACTGCGTCATTATTGAAAAAACGGTCGTTCACGCGAGCTGCTGTCGATGAAATCAACGAAGTTGAAGTGGCAAGCACAACAAGCAAATCTGCTGCTGGAAGCTGGTTTCAATGCTTTGATATCGGAGATCTTGACCTCAAAGGCAAGCCTCGTTCAAGACGTCTAACAAAGTTGAACAATGAAGATTTGATCACCGCTTTGATAGATGAATCGTCGTCAAATGCTTGCGAATTCGCAACCGCACTTCATGTTTCTCAGACAACTGTGCAAGGCTTTACCACATTCCGCCTAGAGTTCAGATTGCTCTCCGTCCGACTTTGGTCTTTTCCTTGGCACGATTGCAAAACTTTTTGAAGGGTTGCCGATTTGAATCGTCCGATGAAATTGAAATAAGAGTTCTTTGACTCAAAACCGAAGAAATGGTACTTCGACCAAATTCGAAATTTGGCGAGCCGATGACAGAAAGTCGTAGAAAATAACAGTTTTTGATCTACAATAGTTATTATTGTTTTTGTCTGAAATTCATGCATGCATTTTCAACTTTCAATGAGTGCTCCAAAACATTCTTTTCAGTACAATCACAAGATTTTCTCTACACGTTCATATGCTTCGCGTGTTTTCGGCGCATAATAATGAAAGCAAGCGGCGGGTGTGGAAAAAATTTTATTTTCGATGCTACAGCGTTATAGAAGAGTCTTTGGTTCTTTTTTCGGTTATAAAAGAACATAGAAGAAAATCGACTTCATCCGTTGAACACAAACTCTTCATAGAGTGCTAGTAATCATTGAAATCTTAAATCTTTAGCTATAGCCCCAGATAGCCGGTTTTCGATAAGCTTTTCTTTCGATGTTATCACAGGATCGCTCGATTTTGAGCATATGAATTTGTAGAGAAGATTTCGTAGTATTCTACGCCTTCGAGTCACTGTCGGAAGCAATCAGGACGTTCTCGTCTTCTGGTTTCCATCGAAATGATCACAACGATAATTGATTTATCCGTATTCATGATAAAATGGAAGCATTTGAAGTTTTTCATTAGCAGAATAATACGTTTCATCTAGTATATTTCTTTCAAAACGGAAAAACAAGTCTTGATTATATAGCAAAAATTGCATTTTCATAATATCGCTGGCTAGAGGCACTGCGAAATGAACACGCTGCATGATAAAAATAAACGCATGACGTATCTGCGTGAGTTAGATTATCAAAATCGAAAGTTTTGTTCTTTATCTTCCATCGTCGAAAGTAGGCTCCTAGTAATCTAGAGAGTGTTTATTCATAAAATTGTTTTCATCAATGAGCATTATACCCGTGATCGTTGCTCACCTAACTTATCTGTAATCATGACAGGTCATGACAGCCAACAATAATACCTCTATCTCTCATTAGCATGTGCGCTTTTCCGTTATCCGGAAGTAAATGAAAAGTATTCATTTGCTGTACAAAAATTTTCTATGGAGTCCTAGTAATCAGTCGAAAGCTTGAATCTTTGGCTATCGCCCTAAGTGGCCGATTTCTGAGAAAGATTTTTCTATTGTGCTGTAGCATCCAGAATAAAATTATGCTTCGCACATACCTCGTGGCTTTATTTTTATCACGTGTATAATTCGCTGAAGAAACATAGCCGCATATATACGTGTAGAGAAAGTTTTTGTAGCATCTGAATCAATCTTTTAATCTGGAGTTTCTGTCAAAGCGGAGAAAAAATACTTGATTAAGTAAAAAGTTCTATCCCACAAGTCTAACACCTTTGACCATCGATGTATCACCTCGCTTTCCAACCCATTGATTAGCCGGTGAACATGTTCGCTGAATATGTGAAACTCGATCTTATTTTCCTGCTGCACTGAACTGAGACCGTCTTTCCAGGAATTCAGGCACAGCGTTAGCATCATAGAAACGTATGCTATCGAGTGATTAATAATAATCTAAAGCATGAGCTCTGTTCGGCGAGGGGTAAAGCGCGAATATTTTCTTACTCCTACAGCGCTATAAAAGAGCTTTTCAAAGGGCAAACATGTTTTTTGAGTTCTGCGAGACTTGTGCTATCGAACAGTCAAACGGAAGAGTTTTGTCTAGAGACCTATAAGCAAGATTTTAAAAGACGTTTGGTCGTGTAAAACACAATTTTATTTTGGATTTTACAACTTTATAGAGGGTGGAAAAACCGGCTACGTATGGCACGAACCAGAAAATCAGGCTATGATTTGATTACTAGCTGGCCTATGAAAAATTCTCCAGTGAATGAGGTCGTATCTTTATTCGTTTCCGGAAACTGGAAAATAACTGCATTTACTCTGTGCCAAAATGCAACCAGACAAAGTAAGGTTTTTACAGTGAAGTGATATTATACGTTTACTGCACGCTTCGACTCGATGTAGACGCTGCTCAATACTGGAGTGGCCAGCATGACATGATTTGCTCTTGAATGATAAGCCACCTCAAAATCTGGTTTGTCACAAACTACTTGCACTAAACGGCAGAGAGACATTGAGCTTCGAACAATGAGAATTGATTAGCCAATCGCGACCATTAAGTTGAGAAGGAATTCAAAGTGAACTCCCAGAGTGTGAGCTGCAGGCTGCGTTCGATCAAAGACAGCTAAGTCTTTGATACTTACGTAAATTGACTCTGATGTCAAGGTTAGAAGAGAGTCGACCTTCCAAACACTTAATCAATCGATATATGCGTTTCCACCATGACATGATCTATGCGAATGCTTCATATGACTATTACTTGTATGTCCTCTTTTTTACCTTTTTTTTTGAAGCGTCTTCCTTTAGTTTCTTTGAAAGGTGCATAACGGTTGTTGTACAATGGATGACAAGAAATGAAGATGTTTCTTAATAGGAAATTCTGATGCTCTCTGGACACTATGAGAGATACTGTAACATTCACGAGGCATGAACAGACAAAGGAAACAGGGTTCAAATTTTTCTTTGCCTTAGATTGACTTCAACTCTTATGCTCGTAGTCAAAATGCTTTTCTGAAGAAAATAATTACCAATGCATGTCTCTCTCAAAACGTCTCTCATCACATTTCAAAGATCAAGAAAATGGACGTCAAATCATCAATCTTTATTATACCACGGTATATCAGTCTATTGCTATGATGTTGTCAATATCCCACTGCACTCACGCTGTTATCACGCAAAGTGCAATTTCACAAGCCCCAATCTTCGAACTGTTGCAATTACCGCCGGTTCTATATGGATCCCCACGTGTGTACATCTCAGCTCCATCTTGAGGTTCACAGAAACAAGCTCTTAAGCCAGTTAATGGACTAATTAAAAGTATTTTGTGTCGTGTACTTACGGATCAGAGAAGACACATGCTATCGATGCGCGATTGTCACAAAAAACACTGGAACAACCGAAAGCAGTGACGTATACACTGAGCATCTAGAAGTTGACCAAGAATAGCGCTGCTTATCGCGACTTTCAATCGAATAAGCTCACATTTGAAAGGTCAAGCAATGGTCTAGTGTCACTGGAGAGATTGGTGGATGAATCAACAGGAATTTCAATCTCCGTTCCACTTTGAAATTGACATAACTATTGGATTTGGAAAGGTGTTCATACACTGACTTGGTCCAAAACAACACTTTCAAAATAAAGCACGTAAATGTCGCAAATTTAAATGAGCTGTATCAACGAAAACTTTCTTCAAAGTTTCATTTGATGCTTACTACTTGAAACATATAGCATGTATCCTTCGTGAAAGCGATGGGTTTAGCAAGCAATTCTGTAGAGATCGTTCAGCGATTGACTCGAGATTGCAATCGCATGCCTGTTTACGTTTGATATTTGCAATGATATTCTATTCGATCTGTGTCATATTCGATTACGATTTTTGTGTGTACGCTATGGAATGCTTTTGATTTCCTACTATCATATGAAAAGAAAAATTACCAGTTTATCAATATCATTGGAAGATGACAGAGGTTAGTATTGTCCAAACGTAACGCTAGCACACATGTTGTCCATGCGAGTGAGAATCCTGAGTCTGATAAAGTCATGTAGAGCAGTTCCATTGCAACCAAACGCTGAAGCACCTAATTACTTCTGATTAGTTCTCTCAAGGTATAATCTCGCAACAAATTTTTGTAATGACTAGTGTAAGAATAAATAATGCTCTTGGCACTGATTCAATACTGAAAAAGATACGCCATGTATCCGACTCCATACAGCCCTTTGGTGCGACGTAGCATTGTACATAGTGTGCTCGAGGGTAAGAGAAGCGCGTTTTCATTGCAGTGCTGTAGTCTTGCCAAAAAATTCAGATTTTCGCTGCCACTAGGAAAAGGTATCGTCCCTAAATGATAGAATGTGATAGAAGAGACTGCAATACTGTATTTTAGTTAAGTCAACGTTAGTGTTTTCTCTTGGTAATGTCATTTTAGAGGGAAAATCGTATACCGACGAAAAGGCTATGTTTTGGACTGTTGTCAGACGTTTTCATAAAATCTTATCTATATTAATTACTCCATATCAAATAAATTTTCCTTCAGTCGTTATGTCCATGTGGTGCAGATATCCCAATGATTTGTCAATTAACCAGCTATATCAACATATCTATTTCAAAAATTGACGAGGTACTTTACAAATATTCCAGCTCTGACATCCTATCATTCCATGCATTACCAAAGACTTTTCATAGTGAGTAAAAACTGCAATATGATGATTGATTAGCAAAAAATGATACTACACACTAGATGCAATGGCACTTTATTCATAGCTCTAAATAATCTCTTATTTATTAGAGTACTTAACACACTCGGTATTTCTGCAAAAATAAAAAAGATGTATCGAGTTCGACTTACTACGATCATTACTGCGCGGTAATTCTACGCTTTTTACGCAGTTCTTATCAGTTGTATTTTCTGAAGCTGACTTCTCGTAGCCCGTACAAATTCCACCCCTCAAAATAGGTTCAGTGTGAGCTCAAGCACTTAGTTGTGGCAGCCCGTCAGTAAACGAAAGACTTTCCAGCCCGCTCAACAGTTTCCGCCGTACATTCTGCTTCACTTTCACTAATATGAAAGATTACTATGATACATGTTTATTTCACCCTTTGCAGAACATTGTTGATGTCTCAAAAGCACGGAGCGTCGTGATCCCAAATTTACTAATAATATATGTTAGGCAATGATGTTGCAGAAGAGAGTGAAATGTAATTTCTATTTGTTCTAATATGAAAATTAGAAGAAAACTGTTTGGGAGAAGAACCAACTTTTTATAGAATAGTGTTTAACTGCAGGCAGAATAATTGGGAGAAATATGCCTAAATAAATGCTCTGAGTGTAAGGTCACGAACATATGGAAAATGTCGCTTGGATTGCACACCTTTCTCAGAGATGGTGATTGGTCACAGAAGTTGTCTTCACCCGAAATCCTACCCTATTCATTGCTGACGAAGTGATGCGTTCAAGGCCGACGTAATATTCAGGTACAAAAAACCAATTGACCTCTACGAATTGTACATACCGAGTGTTGGGGTTTGATCGCATGACAGACTAATATCGAAAATCAGATAAATAATGAATAGAACTCTCACCCTCACAAAACAAGCGACAAGAATGCACAAAAAGAGTTGGAAATGTGTTCATTTCTTAAGGAAATCGTTTTCTAGTGAAAAATGCGGATAGATAAGACACATAGGCGCTCTTCTGACTTACAATAATTTTATAGAGGTGTTATCTGTAGCACCCCATCTTTGTTACATCGAAATGATCCTATAGCTAAACGTTGCTGTATAACTGCCAACAAACTCGGTTGTGAAGTTTAGACATCGGGTTAACTACCACGAAAGCAAAGCATGATCATCTCCTCGTTGTTATTGTTACTGCGCACCAAAAGGGCCTTCACAGAGATCAAACGTGATGTTAAAATTTTCAATTACCGAGCATCGAACGACTACTAAGAGTCCAGTAGAAAAGCTCTAATCGGTATAAAAAAAAGGCATGGTAGCACGAACAGGACACACAGAATGCGACTACATTTTTCGCAAGTCATAATTTAAAGCACAAATTTTTTAGATTAACAGAGAGTTTTTTTAAACAAAAATTCAAAAAAAAAGAATTTTTGATTGAGGACTTAGTTTTATGTGGCAATAATTTTTTTCACAGTGAAAACATACTACACAAGTATGGAAAAAAGTGTTGTGAAACTGAAACATCAAGCTGGCTGCGCCAAAATTTAAACGTGATCTACTTTGCAGTTAATACAACGTGATTGAGGCATTCCTAAAACAAAGCTCAAAACTGAAATCGTCATCTCTTCAGCTATTTAATCGGTGAGAAGACATAGATAAAATAGCAATTAGGGGTTATATAACGCTAAAGAATATGTTCCCTTTTGGAAGGATATTTACTTCTTCTTGAAACATAAGGAACTTTGACTTTTTGACGCTTTTTACTGATTTCCTCATACAAGCATTTTAAAAAGTATTTCATCATTTGACTACGATAGCGTTTCCTTGAAATCTCAGCTTTACTGCATGAATCCTATATTTCCATTACGGTGTGCGCAACTGCAATTTACGTGCGCTGCCATCAATACATATTCACTTTGTAGTGAAAGGATTTAGCTCCGTTGAAAATGTGTGAATACTGATCTGATTTTCACAGTAACCTGCTGCGGGTTGCCGGTGTATCAAGTCACTGTTACTCTTCTCCCATACAAGACTGGCACCAATCTGATCATCCTGGGAGGATGGAAGTCTTGGTGAACCTGTGGGTGAAATCGAACCAAGGACCACCTTTATGTAGCAAGTCACCTTAGACTAAAGCACCGCTCGTAATGAACAAAAGCACAAATTCGGAAGCACTCACGTGGTTCCTATCCAGCACTGCACTCACCAAATTGGAGATACAAAAAAAATCTATACACTGCGCATGTGATACTGTTTGGTTAATCTATGATAAATTCGACGCTTTCATGCGCCAAAAATCTTATCTCAGTAATTTTTTACCCTTAAAAACACCATTTGTTTTTGACTGGTTCAATAATTCACAGTTTATGTTAACTCATTTAATAGCAGTTACCTACAGTTTTGAATGGACTCTTGATATTTATGCTAAAGCGCTGCAAACTCATCAAGCAGTTGGGGACGTTTGTGGGACTACTGTAAAGTTTGTCATATTGGAAATGGAACTGATCCAAGAACTCAGTACTTCTGGCGACCGTAGTAATTAGTTCAATTAAACTGTTGTTATAGAGGCGAAGATAATCGAATCGTAGAAAAGGTCTGCCTTTTTGTCTAACTAATAAGGGACAGTTACTGACCGAATTAACAACGAGGAGCGTTTTTTTTTGTAATTCACTTCCACAGTAAACATTGTGTCTGTTATATGAAAAAGATGTCGGACCCTTAACATTTCTTTGCTAAGACTTGTCATTTAAAAATCGGAGTAATTAATGTTTATTAATGAAATAATCACTGACCACAAAAGCGGTGAGGAGTAGAGATGTAGCTTGCGACATTTCGAACGATATACAACAATTACCGAGTTGCTTCTGGTTGCCGAACCTTGGTAACGATGCAGTTGGCATTCGATTTCAATAGGAAAAACTCTTTTTATACCATAGAAGGTTATGCACGCAAAACTCCTGGTAGTTGAAGAATGATGAAAAATAATTTGTCAGTGATCTATGTATCAGTGTAATATGGTGACCTCAATTATTGCCTCAGAAAGGCGTAGAGGCGATTTGAGTTCATGAGACAAGAATAGCAGATTGATTGGCTCGTGTCTGAGCGGTGCCACTACTTGACATCATATCTTGCCCATGCTTTTTATCTTTTCACCTGAGAGAATTCATCGACGATAGTATGAATGTGAATGTTGAATGCTCCATAATAATCTAGCTTTGACTATGGTAACAGTGGTGGGTTTGATGGATATCTTCGCGGACACCTTGTTGGACCTTCAGGCAATTACCAGCAATTACCAATCCGTCACTCTAAACTTTTTTTTAGATATATCAAAAACGATATTCTCTTATCATTCGAGACATTCTCTCGCTGTTGACTATCACTTTTTTAGATTTTTGATCATCTACTGTAAAATTTTTGCTCACAACGATATGGTGCAATTTGAACCACTATCACAGGAGTACTGATATACAAGCAAAACTTCGCATATGGCGCTTTATGTGATTTCCTCGAGCTGCATTGCTGTGTAATAAAAGTCTGGACAGGCGAAATCACAAACTATCCTAATTTGTATTTTTTTCCCACGGGTTTTTATTATTTAAGTATTGAGCACCAAAAGTGATGCTAGAGTCATCTCATAGAAAACGCAGTGTCCAATATCTGCGATCCTTTGTTTTGGGTATTATGACATTACCTTTGCTCTCAACAGCGCAAAAAAATGATGACAGTCGTCTCTTTGTATATTTTTGAATGAATTTTGATCCTTTTGCCATTTTGCCACATAATATCATGCCATGAGATTTACCTAACACGCAAAATTCAAATCTGCAACAATAATTTCAACTGCTATATATACCAGAAGTGAATTCATTGGTCGTCTCTCAGATGTCCCATGCGGGAAGCTTTAACGAGAGCTTTTTTTCTGTAGTATTGGGGATGATTATGCTTTTCCCCTGCGCAGTTACCCAGAATCAGTCATTCCCTCCCAAAGTAGAAACTGTTTGGAAGAAAAAGTGTGTAATCGAAATGGATTGATTCGTATGGAGGGTAGGTAGTGTTTTTGGACAGTCTCACATAGAAAAATAACCCTTTCGCAACAACATGACGCATATTTCAGCACTCTCTGGATGCTATTGCGCTATAAGGCGACCTTTTCAAAAATCGTCTACCAAGGGCGTGAGGCAGAGATTCAAGATACTCATAATCATATGAAAATTCCATGACCAGTGACTAGGGTCGATAATCATTTGTTGCCGTCCAACAGAAATGTATCGATATTTTCAGAAAAAATACCACCCATGCGCCTATGTTCCAACGAGAAAATTACACCGTTTTGAAAAGCAACGTATTTCTAGCTGCCGTATGACATTTGTTTTATCTTTCATCTATGTTTCTCTAATCATCTGATAGCTTGAGAAATGCCAATTCTGAAAATTAAGCTGTTTTTCTGAAAAGATCTTCACACTAAGTTCTGTTAATGAGAAGAGCGTTAAATTTTTCTTTCGGAGTCTTTGTTTCTACTTCACAGCGGATTTTTTAGTACTTATATAGTAAAACTTCGCCTCTAAGCAGACCTTATCGTTACAGAAAGATTGGACGTTACTGGATAATCCTCTCTGAACGTTTTGTAACTAAAACAACGCCCATATATCCTGAAATTTTTACACTCTATTGCGAATTGCGTCAGGTTCCTATGGAATGTGCTCGTTTCATTGGCCTTTTTACCATATAGAGCTTCCTCATTAGATGATTAGCAATCATTTGATAGCTTGAAAATGCTGATTTCAATGATAATCTTAATTTCCGAAAAACTTTGAAACTATGTTCTAGCATCGATAGAAAAATATTACGTCTTGCGATTCCGTTGCGTTGCTTCACTTCCATAGAACTTCTGTAGTAAAATTTTCTTTTCAGTAAAACTTCGTTGCTACGGAAAGATAAGAGTTAGTGGGAAGACTCTTGCAGAACACAATCCTAAATTTTGTCGGATCTATGAAGAAATAAGTAGAACACTTAAAAAATAGTACGGATAATCAATGACAACGATTGCAGCGATGAAGGAGCGACCAATAGGGATAGACATAGAGTTATCAACCATAAAACGATAGAACAAAGTTTCTTTTGTAACTATAGAGGAGTATCACCTCCTAAACTCAGAAATAACAGAATAATCGTTGAGTGATATCGCATGCACTGTGTAGTATCGTTTTGAGAAAAAATTCATTGTTTTGCAATTGTTTCGACAATTCCGGATTAAAAGAGGAGTTATTGGAGTCTCTTTCATGATTTGCGCCATTTGCTGACCATATATCTCTTTGTTAACGAAAACCATGAATTTCAATACAAAACTACAACATTATGAACATAACGCGTCGCATTTGGACCAGCAAAACTCAGTAGCTTCAGTTATTCACAAGCCGCTACCTAGAAACATGACATAATCAATTGTCAAATAATTATAATCGATTAATCAAAATTAATTGATTGTGACCAATTAACAATTAAGTATTTAATTAACAACTGAATTAACATAATCAATTCTTTAAAAAGAACGAAAGCTGTTGGCATGGTTCTTTTCCGTTATACGACACGACTATTTAGAGGAAGATTTTTCGCTGAAAACTAAGGCTCAAGAAACAGCTTTATGCATTTTTAGGCCTTCTTAAAGCGCTGTTATACTGGAAATAAAGTCGTTTTACAACGCGTTGCACGTTTCATTTCTCTGTTTTCTTCCGTTCACGCTCGTATTTTTTCTCGCCACAAATCTCTTTTCTTAGACTGCTAATAATCGTTCGATTGCACAAATCTTGAAAAATTCAAAAATTCTCTGCTTTTTGGAATCATACTCACATGCGTTTCTCGCTGAGTAGAGCTCTTCCCTGAAATTATAAGTAACCACTGGATAGCGTAACTTTCGACGATTTCAATGTTGTACAAAGACAATTTCACTCTAGTGTAGCAGAAAAACCACGTTGAACTTCGAAAACGCATTACTTGTCCGCTGTGCCACGTGATGCCTGTGTTTCGATAGCCGCGATCGATAGACCATATAGGTCTCGCAATTATTATTTTAGTCAACATGTCATGTGATCTGTTAAATGGGCTGACTTATAGAGCCCGATACACGTGTTTCTACCTTGACGGTCTCAAATTTGAGCGTGGTCCCGAAAAAGCGCTTGAAGCGAAAGATCGCACAGGCACAGTTCACATTTGCAGTGCAACTTTTGTTATTGAAGTAAGGATTTTCATCCCCTTCCACAAAATATTCAAATGAACATGTGACTGTGTGCCTGAAGATCTCCTATTCAAAATCATGTGCTTTTCATAGTGCGCTTATTCTTAAACTGTTTAGGCTTAGGTGATCTCTATGCATTAGGCTCAGTAGCAGGTTTACTTGGCAATTACCTGTTTCACCAGCCACCCGATCATCGTGTAATGACTCGAGCATTACTTCTCATTTTCCTGACGAGTTCAAGTGTAACCCAGTGAGTCTTTCTTGCACTAGTAATTCATTAATCATCATAGCTTCCTTCTATACTTTTTGTGGAGAAACTGGACCATTGGGTCAATAGTTGTCTTGTGGAGAGCTTGACATCCGGAGGAATCCAGTGGGTAACAACTCTCGCCCATCAGTTCTGGGTAAAGCGCATTACGTGTCCGACTCACCTTATTTTGCGTAGCCTGGCTTGTAGATCGGCATCTCTGATGTTCTGTCATTGATGTTGGTCAAAATTCGGATCCTTTCTCTTATTTGCGGGACACAGATGCTCTTAGCATCAACTTTTCGATTGCGCTTTCAAGAACACCTAGTTATCTTTCATCCTGCCTTCGTAGCAACTACGTTTCTGATGCAAACGTTACGGAGGGATTACCGTTAAGTCGAAAAAGTGGTAATGGAGTCGGATGTTCTTTGTCATCTTCAACACGTTCTCGATGCTCTTAAGCGATCCGCAAGCCACTTGCTTCTTGCTAATATCACTCCGAAGTCAGCGTATTAGTAGAAAACTTGCCTGGGAAGATAGCAGCACAGACTCAGCATAATCGATGCTTGAAGAAGTCCGATGCATGGTTCACTCCTCAGGGACCGATCAAGGCTAATAATTTTACCCTTCATCAATCTTTCATAATTAGCCAGGTGTGATACATTGTGCTTTGGATAACTCTCTATTGCTTTGCTTTGCATACACAGTGTCTCTCTGCCTGAACAGAAACAAACACCATCTGAACAACCAAGTCTGCTAAGCAAAGCTATTCTGGTCCCCTTATGTAAGATGCCCATTGTAATTAATGGGTTAATTTTCAGACTAATGCAGGATTTGAAAATAGGTTCTTCGCATATCTCAACTTAGATCGAACTTTAATCACTATTAAAATCAAAGGTAATCACTCTCCATACATTTTCGCCTGTGAAAAATGAGAATTCTTTTTATCTTGACCGCCACTTGCGGAGGTATGATGTTGCCATATACCCAATAATGTGAAGTGCTGTGCCAAAACCTTTTCGTCAGCCGGGATTTGAACCCAGATCTCACTCTTTCTGTGAGCGGATGCTTTCCGTTGCACCACCGACTCTCGTTTTGCACAGTACTCTTTTTACGCTACAACGCGTTATCATCTGCCAACAGCTGAGCGAGAAAAAGTGAGATATGGGTTCGAATCCCGCCAGACGCATATGTTTTGCACAGCACTCCACATTATTGGCTATATGAAAAATGAATTTACATATTATGGCTGTGTGAAGCAGGAAAGTCGAAGGCGATGAAGTTGTTGAGAGCAGAACAGTTTAGACATCTTTCGAAACATTTTTGCATAAGTAGATATTGAGATGCTTGAAGATCTGTTGCTCTGTAGATAGAAGTCTGCTCGATGAGCCAGTGTTGCGAAGCCCACGACTCGCTCAAGCTTGCAGCGTCCGCTGTGCGGCGTGCCCTTAATGTATACGGCATCCATTCATTGACATGGATAGGTTTTCAAACCTTCAGATTTCCCGGAACAGGTGAGAAGTTTACTTTGAGTTTTCTGTAAATTCTCAAAGAGTTGTGTATTCACTACATCTTTCATTAAGCTCTTCAATTCATCGTCGTTAATACAGGACCTCCAAAACCTTCACCATCATCAACACCGAACTTCCCACAATGAATTATTCCAAACTAGCATTGACAATGTGTATTTATTTACACTTCCTGGGCCCCATGCGTCATCACTGCTTGAGCCATTTGCGTTTCCTAAACACGAGTTTGTCGAAAATGTTGTTCCAAGTGCCATTTTCAACGAGAATCTGTCAGCAATACTTTCCACATTCTGATTCAACAATGCAAAGCTGGGAGGGAGAGAGGCAAAAGCGAGCGTGGCCGAGTGGTTGTGATGCTCATTGTGGGGTTGGTCCCCACCCCTAACATCTCCGGTATTCAATGACAAACGCGCCCACCGTGGCTGTCTTCGAAATTGCAAGGAAATGTGCTCAACCAGTATTCTACGATGTTCATATAGATGAGGAAAAACAGTGAAAAAACTGTAATACGGATCAAGTAAAGTAATAATTAATAGAGGAAACAAATCAAAACGAGGACTGACCTCACTCATCGAATGCTGAAAGGTAGCACATAGCGCTGCTAGCTGAGAACCTACCCAAACTAATGACTCCGCCATTAGACAAAGAATATGCTGTTGACCTCCTCAGAACCAGGGACTTGCAAAGGTTAGTCGCAGTGCGTAGCTCTTCATCCACTTCAACATTTATCTGTACTTGCATGAATACACCGATAGGTTGATGCTGCTTTTGTGAGAAAATCGGGATTTCTTCGCGTTAATACATATTTTGCACATTTTTTTTATATCACGGATCTTCAGTGTTGCCATTGGTCTGCTGAAAACGAAAATCACGCGTTTCGGCAGAAATGCAACACATGCATATGAAATTATAGAAGCCACTTCGTTTCACAGTTTAGCAGCTTCATTTTTGTTTCGCGGCCTGCGGCCGAGTAGCTACTTTTCTACCATCCCCGGACATTCTCAGCCAATCAGTAACGAACGCCCCACGAAACTACTCAGTCTGGCTATACTCGAAATTACAAAATGTGCTTAACCAGTATTCTACGGCGTCAACCTTTTATGTACGGTAAGCCCACGGCGCCTAGTCTTGGCCTCGCCGCCGCGTGGGCCAGTAGTACTCTGCAACACCGAGTGATTAGTGAGGCCGATCGTTGGCAAAAAGGTTGCTGGTTCGATCTCCCCACGTCATTTCACAGCAAGTAACCAATTTCCGGATGGTGTGGACTAATCTAACCTCATCTGGACGCTCCACCCTCTTAGATTAATTTTGAGCACCGATTTCGATTCTGCAGAATCGAATTTCTCGCTTGTTATTTTATTGCTAATCACAAGTGTTTCGCTTCCAATAAATCTGTTTTTACCTCCGGAGTATTCAGTTAAGAGCAGTTTTGGGATGAAGCAACAATTCTAACATTAGAATCTGAACTATTTTATACAAGCACCCTTAAATCAATCGTGCCAATAGTGGGCGCTGAAGAGGTAGGTTCCCTCCTCCACTTCATAAGGACCCTCATGGAATGAGCGAAAATGAAAACTACGGTAACCGACTTAATATAAGCCGAAACACTTCAAAGTGCTGAAAGGCAAGGTGCTTGTATGACTGGGCTGCAGTACCGTGTAGCAGATAGTACCGTTCATGCCGCCCAACATACCGTTCAAGCCCAAAAAACGAATTCCTCTAAAAACCCCAGAGTCGGAGAAATAATGCGATCCCTCAAAGTCTATCCTGTGTATCCAACGTAAGGCACTCCAGGCTAGACTTAAGATTAGATTACATCTGCAGAACTAGTACAAAACCAAGCTATTATTTCTCAATAAAATCCGTATATTCTCTTTCTCTAATAAACGCAACTCAATCAACCCTAATAAGTGCCTAATACTTACATAAAATCAAACTCTATTCTCGGGATATCACCAAACTCAAAACTGCAAAACATGCAGAACTAGCTTAACATCTAACAGTGATGTGCATGCATGATGCTGTCAGATAATTATCGAATTTCTTAAGGAAAAACTCGCATTAGCGAAAAATACTTCAGTGTGAAATTAAATATTTTTACTGATTTTATTCTTTGAGCAAAACACGAGGTGTTACAATAAACTTTATTCACAGCTGACGTTTCGGCAGTTCGCCTTGTTCAGAGCCTGGAAAGGCCAAGTTGTTCGCAGTCCAATCAGTCAAACACCTCCATTACTCCTTTAGAGAAAATCACCAGACTTAGATTTCAATCGCATCAAGCACAAAAACAACTCTCAACATACTCACCGCTTTTATATGTGTTCCACTGAAGGATCCAAGTGGAGATCACCGGAAGGAAATCACATAGGCTCGTAATGCACCATACCCATCAAAACAACAGTCTTATATACTGACTCCAATCACGAGTGATATCAAGGCATTCCTCCCTGCGATTTATGGCTGGATTGGTCGCATTAATCCAAAACGCTTCCAAGATCTTTCGCGCTGATGTTTTTTGCTCCTGCGCAAAGATGGTGACCTCGATTTAAAAATCAACTCCGTCGTGCTTCTGTGCTCTATGCATCCATAGCGGGGTGTTCCGTCAATTAGGACGTTTGTCAGCTAGGTGTTCTTCTATGCGAGCATAGAGCGGCCTACCCGTTTCGCCAACATATTTATCACTACACGCTTTGCACGAGACAAGGTAGACTGTACCTACGCTCATGCAATCACCGTCTCTGCCGGTAGGACATATTTTACAATCTTTCGTTATACAGAGACGGTCATAAGGGCAAGTGATGCACCAAGAAATTCAAGGGTCACTGTGCTAGGAGGCATAATCCTCCCTGATGGTGCGCGCTCGCTATTAGAATTGGGACCAAGCTTTTCACCATCTCAACCCATTTCTAAGGTGTCCTTGCGTAAGGTTGTTTGTGGCTTACATGATTTGCAAGATCAACTCCGTAAAAAGGCAAGAGCTGAAGAGACTAATAGGAATGAACAACGGGTAGGGGTTGCGCCAATACCACCGTTTCCTCAGCCGTTGTATAGACAACAAGACCCCAACGAGGAGGTTGATAGGAAATTCCGGAAATTTGCGGACGAGACTTTTAGAACCCTCACTCACTATCGCGCGAAAAGATTCCAATCGAACCTCACCGAACTACAAAGTCTTGGCATGAAAGAGGTTCGAGAGTTGATAAGGGAAGGGAGGATAAGGTTATCAGTTAGTGATAAAGGTGGAGAATTCGTTGTGATTCCTCGACAGTTAGATATCGCAATAACGAACAAGCATCTCGTAGATGCTTCGCTTTACCGATCATCTTCTGTTAAGGAATTCAAAAGGCAAAACCGCAAATTAAACAATGTGTGGGTCCGTACGGCAGAAGTGGCAGGCTTGAGACCATCTATCATTTCTCAATTAAAAATCTAGTCACCAACATGTCCTGTCTTATACTTACTTATAAAAACACATAAGTTTGTATCCACTGATGATCTAATGTCTAACGATCCATCTATATTCAAGGTTAGACCCATCATCACCTGTGTAGGCGGACCGACGAATCGGATAGCATGGTTTTTAACTTTAATAACATCCCAGTTGCTAGGACACATTCCAGCCCATCTAACAAACACTCAGATGTTCCTGGAACGCTTACGTAACGCGAACCCGAACAGCACGTACGTAATGGAGTAATTCGACGTCACTGCTTTATATACTAACGTGTCGAATGACTCCGCATTACAAGCCACACATGAGCTTCTGATACAACACCAGGGAGCTGTAAACATGTATGGTCTGTCGATTGGGCAGTTCATGGTCCTATTAAAAGAGTGCCTGAACTGCTCAATCTTTAGATGGTCCGGGAAATCATTTACTCAAATGAGAAGGCTGGCAATGGGTCAGCGACTGGCACCTAGCCTGGTGATTGCCTTTATGTCTAGAGTGGAAGCACCAGTAATGGATCTCCGGCCAATACTCTACTGTAGGTATATAGATGATTGTTTGGTTATCTGTTCCACTCAAGAGGAGCTAGATAATTGTTTTAGATTGCTGAATGAACAGTCAGAGTATGAAAGATTCACCCGTGAGACACCAAAAGACGATTGGCTTCCATTCTTAAACGTGCAAATAAGCTTAACTGAGAGCGGCTCATAACGAAGTGGTACCGAAAGCCAAGTAGTAAGAATATCCTGGTTCACTATCTCTCTTCTCATCCCTCACATACGAATAAGGCGCTAGTAAAAAACATGTTTCGAACAGCAGCCAATGTATGTACCGGGGAGGAGCAGAGAGTAGAATCCGTGAAACTGGCTCGGGAAATAGCCACTTCTAATGGATACGAATTCGTAGCCTCTCGGCTTAGGTTTAGAGGAAATAATGCGCCTCCGAACGAAAACTTAGTTGAAAGGGAAGTCCCGTTTGTCCTCCCGTTCTTTTCAAATGAGATTAGTACAGCTATAGAACGCTGTTTGAAAAGAGCGGGTTTAGAGCAATCGGTGACCATTATTGAAATACCACCGAATACTCTAAAACGCCAACTAGTTCGCATTCGCTTATATGACCGTCTCTGTATAACGAAAGATTGTAAAATATGCCCTAACGGCGGAGGCGGTGATTGCATGAGCGTAGGTACAGTCTACCTAGTCTCGTGCAAAGCGTGTAGTGATAAATATGTTGGCGAAACGGGTAGGCCGCTCTATGCTCGCATAGAAGAACACCTAGCTGACAAACGTCTTAATAGACGGAACACCCCGCTATGGATGCATAGAGCACAGAAGCACGACGGAGTTGATTTTGAAATCGAAGTCACCATCCTTGCGCAGGAGCAAGGAACATCAGCGCGAAAGATCTTGGAAGCGTTTTGGATTAATGCGACCAATCCAACCATAAATCGCAGGGAGGAATGCCTTGATATCACTCGTGATTGGAGTCAGTATATAAGACTGTTGTTTTGATGGGTAAGGTGCATTACGAGCCTATGTGATTTCCTTCAGGTGATCTCCACTTGGATCATTCAGTGGAACACATACAAAAAGCGGTGAGTATGTTGAGAGTTGTTTTTGTGCTTGATGCGATTGAAATCTAAGTCTGGTGATTTTTTCTAAAGGAGTAATGGAGGTGTTTGACTGATTGGACTGCGGAACAACTTGGCCTTTCCAGGCTCTGAAGAAGGCGAACTACCGAAACGTCAGCTGTGAATAGAGTTTATGGTAACATCTCGTGTTTTGCTCAAAGAAGAAAATCAGTAATTATAATGAAGCATGCCGAGCTTAATAAACAGTCGGTCTTGGGAAATTTTTACTGTTATAACGTAATATTTCAAAATAGAATACATCTTTCAAATTCTCAAGATTTCAAACGTCGATCATTACTAGATACCTAGAAAGGGCAACAAAATACGTTTCATAGGTTATGTGTACGACTAAGAGAAATGCTCCGAGTACTTATTTGGCGACACATGTTAATGTCCCAAACCACCAAGATATTCAAACACGATTGTCTCTCAACGTTCAGGATTCTTTCACTAGCCATAAGTTCTCACGTTTTTCTCACAGACCGCAACTCTAAATATTGAGTGTAAACGACAGACTGATATAAACGTAGTTATAGTGAGTGTTATCGAAGAACTGGTATTGCATACAACATGTATCGTCATCTCCGATAAATTAGTTGTTTTTTTTTCAATTTTTATTCGCTACGATGGCTCTTCGGTCCTGTCTGAAACTGGGGAGACTAAAACTAAGGATTTTTATTGCGCTATACCTTACTCAAATCAGTACAATTGATTGGTAGCCAAATTCACCATGATTGTCTAGTAAATCAAAAATTTTCTTTATACAAGAGGCATATATCTAAACCAAAACCATATGAGTTAGTAGAGAAAGTCGTGTTGCTTCGAAGTACTACAAGAATTCCAAGAATTCTTACAGAACGGAGAAAAACCCTCACTTAAACAACGAAAATCGCTCATCACTGCACAGTTCGTTCTACGCGCATTAGTTTCTATTGCCGTCCCTTCAGTGGTTGATCGAACTTTCCAAATAATAGTGAACGATTGCTTATTTTAGTATCTGTGTTTCCACTGTGAAAGAATTCATCTAATTGCTTTCTATAGTTGATTTCTTGTATGTCCTCCTTTTCATTTTTTGCAAACATGCAGAGTAGTCCCATAGCCTTGTTAAGCAAGGCACATATGAAAAGTTCGCATTGGATGAAATGCTCAGATTCTGAAAATGTTTAGGTACTATTAGAGATACTATAGCATCTACAAAATGTAAGCAGCCGAAGGAGACAGTTTTCAAGCCCGTCCTGCATCAAGATGACTTCCAACCCTTGAACACATAGTCACCTGCGTCCACACAACCTTCTTCCGGAAGGAAATTTTTGCTGTAGTGAATAAATAACAATGAATGCCTCTCACACAATATACCTCATTACATTTCGAAAATCAGAAACATTGCGGATGTCAAATAAACAATCTTTATTTCACCACACTATAACAGTCTATTGTTGTAGTGTTGCCGATAACAAACTGCACTCACGCAGTTATCACGCAGAGTCCATATTCACAAGCCCCGATCTTCGGAATGTTGCAATTGCCGCCGCTTACACATGGATTTTCTCTTGTGTAGATCCTAGTTCCATTTTGAAGTACACTAGAATAAACTACTAGGCCAGTTAACGAACTAATCAAAAGTGTTTTGCGTCATGTACTTACGGATGAGAAAATACACATGCCGTCGACGCGCGATCGACACAAAAAGCACTGTAGCAGCCGACAGCAGTGAAGTTTGCATTGAGCTTCTGAAATTAGAACAAAATCATTGCTGCTAATCGTGAATTTCATCCAGTGAACCCACAGTAAAAAAGTCACGAAATGTGCTAGTGTCAGTGGAGAGATTGGTGGATGGGTTAAGAGGAATTTCAACGTTCGTCCACTTCTCAATTGACTTGAAAATTGAGTTTGGAAGTTGGTTTATGCGCTCACTTGGTCCATAACTAAATTTTGAGAATTAGGAATGTAAATATTGCAAAATCAAATAATTCGTGTCGGCGAAAAGTTTTATAAAAACATCATTTGAAACTGACTATTTGAAATTTGTGGCATTTCCTTGTGAAATATTCCTGAAGAATTGTCGTGGGCAATTCTGCATAGCTCTTTCGGCGATTGATTCGAGGTTGCAATCCCATTTCTGAAAGGCTTGATATTTGTAATGACATTCTATTTAATCTGTGTCATGTTGGATTACAGTTTTTGTGATTATGCTATGGAATGCTCACAATATCTATCAGTGAGTGAAAAAAGTTACCAGTTTATTCATATCACTCAATGATGCCAGCGGTTCGTATTTACCCTGCGCAAGAAGAGCACGAATGGTGTTTATACGGGTGAGAATAAGATGTCTGACGCGATCAGTTAGAGCAGTTCCATTACAACCAAACGCTGAAACACAAAATTACGTCTGATCACTTTTTTCACAGTAAAATTTACGTGAACTTTTCGTAATGTTCGCTGATTCAAGGATAAATAAAGCTCTCGGTACTGATTCAGTTCCTAAAACATACACCATGTTTTCGACTTCACTGAAAATCAAAGTGCGAAACAGCCTCGCATGCGGTGTGCTTGACGGACAGCGCTTTCATTGCAATGCTGCAAAAGGTGTTGTCTCTATATGGTAGAATATGACAGAAGACGTTCAGCGCTGGTGCATTTTTAGATTTTGTCATTTTGAAGGGATAATCATATATCTACGAAAAGATTACATTTCATACTGCTGCCAAATATTTTCATAAAATCTTATCTATTTTACTTTATATATCTATCTAATTTTCATCCATTCACCATGTCAACACACTGTACATAACTGAATGAATCGTCAAGTAATCAACTATATCATCGCTTTCTATTTCAAAAATTGGCAAGGTACTTTACCGATCTTCCAGTCTTGACATTCTTTCATTCCATGCATTACCAAAGACTTTCATAGTGAGTGAAAATGACAGCATAATAACTAATTTGCAAAAATAATGCTGCATATCAGTGCAGTGGCACTTCGTCTACAACTCTAAATAATCTGTTGATGATTACAGTAGTTCACAGCTGGGATCTTCGGAAAAATAGAAGAGATTCTTTCCTAATGTTTTATGAGTATTAACTTTCTTATTTATCAACTCCTCCTTATTACGATCACTACCGCGTAATAACTTTGCGCCCTACGTAGTTCTTTTCAGTTGTATGCACTCAAATCAATTACCTGCTCTCTATTCAGTCTCCACTTTTCCAAATAACTTCGGTGTGAGCTCGAACACGGAGTTGTGACAGCCCCGCAAGCAAACCAAAGACTTCCTAGCCAGCTCGACTGCTTCCGCCAGACAATCTTTACTTTCTCTAATATGAGAGATCACTGTGCTACGCTTTTGTTTGCTTGTTTCGCCATCAGCACTTTTTGGGTGAGTTTCAGAGCTCTTACTCTTTCCTCAGATAGTGATAATAGTATATTGTACGCACCATAGACCTTATTGATTTCTGCGTTTTATTTGTGATTCACGTATGTCAAAAGGATTCAGGACTTTGCGTTGCGGAATAACTCTTTTTAGGAAGCCACATTCGTTTTAAGAGAACTAGTGAGTACCGGTCTCGCTTGTTCACTGTTTAGCACAGCACAGTTTACCCATAGTTTCGATGCACTCATTCATTCTTTGCAGGCAAACAAAAGCTAACACCTGTGCAGTGCTTCATAGTTGTATCAAAAGCACAGAGCATCGAAAACCGACATTTGCTACAAGCTATGCTACCCGTGATGTTGTGGAAGACCAAAGTGTGAAGTAAATATTATTTATATTATGGTGATTAGTAGTTAGAACTGTATGGGGGAAGGGTCGACTTTTTGTGAAATATTGCAATATTGCCTGTCGAAAATTTGTAAGAAATAGACCTGAATAAATATTCTGACTAGGAGATGACGAGCATAGGAAATGTTGAATTAGACTATACACCTTTCCCACAGGCGGTGAGTGGTCAGAGAAGGTGTCGTCACCCGGAAACCTGCCTTACTCATCAATGACATTAAGATGTCTTCAGGGCCGACGTAGTGCCCACGTGCAGGAAACCGAGTGACCTCTAGGAATTGTGCTTGCTCGATGTGAGGAGTTGACCGTACCACAGACTAATATTTATGACAATCGATGCTTGATGGAGGAGAAACGAGCCCTTACCGTCTTGAAATAATGCACAATAAGAGTTGGAAATATGTTCGTTTCTCAAGGATGTCGTTTTCCTATTGAAAAATGCGTGTTGTTAGGACGGAAATGGGGTGTTCACGTCGCCTAAACGTTGCTATATAACTGCTAACAGGCTCGGTGTGGATTTCAGAGAACGGATCAACTACCACAAAGGTTAGGCATTACCTTCTCTTGTTGTTACTGCACACTTAAAATGCCTCCGTAGATATCATACGTGGTACTGCAATCTTCAATTACGGTGCCATCGAATGACTGTCAATAGTCCGAGCTCTTTTAAGAGAAAAAAGAAGGAAACACAATCACAGCTCACAGAATGCGACCGCTACTTATAATGAAAAGTACGAATTTTTGAAATAACGGAACGTTTTTTTTTCAATAAAATACATTTGAGAGAGAATTTTTCACTGAATATTCAGTTTTATGCATTGGTAAACTTTTTAAATTTCGGCATGTGCTATATAAGTATCAAGAAAATCGATGTGAAATTGAAACAGCGTGCTGACTACTTCAAATCTAAATGTGAATTTCTTTCCAGTTATTGCAGTGTACTATGAGGCATTCCTAAAACCGAGCTCAATACTAAAGTATCCATCTCTTCCCTCTATTGAATGATGGCAAAAGCATAGATGAAACAGCAATTAAATGTCATATAACAGAATTTTATGTATGTATATATATATATCATATATACATATATATATATATATATATATATATATATACATACATATATCAAAAGGATTTTGACACTATGGCGTAATTTGTACTAAAATTATCCTGATAGAAGTCTTTTCAATGTTATTTCATCACTTGGCTGAGACAGTACTTTTTAAAACTCAAATGTTATTGTATAGGGACCATATTTCCATTACGGTGTGCGCAAATACAATTTACGCGCCATGCGACGCGAGCAGCGATGCCATCGATATTTCTCTACTTTGTAGAAAATGCATTAAGCATTGTTGGGGTTGAATGAATACTGTCTCATTTTCACAGTGACCCGCAGATAGCTTGTCAATTTATCAAATCACTGCTACTTTTCTCCCACACAAGTCTGGCATCAATCTGGTCACCTCGGAAGATGGAAGTCTTGGTGAACGTG
This sequence comes from Parelaphostrongylus tenuis, assembly GCA_019055375.1. Classification (NCBI taxonomy): domain Eukaryota; kingdom Metazoa; phylum Nematoda; class Chromadorea; order Rhabditida; family Metastrongylidae; genus Parelaphostrongylus; species Parelaphostrongylus tenuis. Next base: position 54,880 of record JAHQIW010006292.1, read on the forward strand.
TGAGCGAAATCGAACCAAGGCCCACCTTTGTGTAGCAGGTCACCTCAAACTAAAGCACCGCGCATAATGAACAATGAAAGTACAAAATTGGAAGCACTCACGTGGTTCGTATCCAGCACTGCACAGACCAAATTGGAGAAGCTGAAAAATTTTATACACTGCTCATGTGAAACTGTTTGGTTAATCTACGACAAATTTGACGCTTCCATATAGCGGAAATCTTAGCTCAGTATTTTCTACGCTTGAAAGCGTCATCTTTCTTCGAATGGTTGTATGGGTTAGAGTTTGTATTAACTTACTCACTAGCAGTTAGCTACAGTTTGCAGTAGACTCGTAACAGTTAAGCTAAAATGATAATAAATCATTAAGAAATTGGAGTGCCTGTGAGATTACCATAGAGTCTGCTTTATTGACACTATAGGACCAAGAAATCAGTAGCTCTCGCAACGGTCGTGATTACTTGGAGTAATCTGCTAGTTATAGAGGCAAAAGCAATTAAACCATGGAAAAGGAATGTCCTTATGGCTAACTAATGTGGGGCGAGGCCAGTGAATAACCGTAGTAACAAAAAGGAACGATTTTTTGTGATTCCCTTTCAAAGCCAACATTGTGTTTGCTGAAATGATAAAGGGTTTGGATCCTTATCAGTCTTTTTTCTAAAACTAGTAACTCAATTATCGAAGTAATTCATAGTTCCTTATGAAATATTCACTGACCACAAAAACGGGGAGGAGTAGAGGTGTAGCTTGCATCATTTTGAGAGATGAAGGTGTACAAATAGTTGACGAGACGCTTCTGGTTGCCGAACTTGGTAACGATGCACTTGGTATTTAAGTTCAATAGAAAATACTCTTTTTATAGTTTAGAAGATTATGCATGTAAATTCCCAAAAATAATCTACCAGCTTTCCATATAACAGCATTATATGGTAGTCTTGATTATTCACGCAACACTCTTGTCAACACACTATTAACATCACCATATGAGTTTGAAGGCGAAAATCACGTATCCGAAAAATGCGTAGAATCTGGTGAATGATGCACTAGAAACCTCGGTTTCATTGCTATTCTGTCACCGTTTGAAAGGTGTTAAGCTGAGAATTCAATAGCTTAACCCACTTAGATATTCTTAAATGATTGATCTAATAAAAGAGACACGCATTAGAAGTTGAAGAGGGCATGCTTGGCGACTGCTTAAACGACTTTCATCTGTATTCCATTAGGAAATAATGCAAACCAGATCCTCTGCATTATACATAAGCATGTCGAAGTTCTCTGCGTTTTTTCAGCTTTCGACGATTACCGAAGTTCTGTGAACCATGTTAATTTTTTTTCCTCTCAACTCTAATCGATTTTCCTTTCTTGTACTCCGGCACAAATATTTAGGACGAATAGAAGACTTTGTAGGGAAAATTTCACTGTAACCTCAAGAATACTGAGATACCAACGAAACTTCAAAGGTGTTGAGAGAAACTCGCACCAAGGGCCAGAGTGGCGGTTCGAGTTCATGACACAAGAACAACACATTAACTGGCTCCTCTCCAGCGGTGCCAATTGTACTTCACATCATACCTTTCCCATGCCATCCTGAGGAGATTCGTTGATCATTTGCTGAATGTGAACGCCGAAAACTCCATAATGATCCAATTTCTACAAGACTAGTTTTCGGTTTGACGGAAATCTTCATGGACACTTTGTTGAATCTTCATGAAAATATCACTGATTAGTGATCCGCCAATTGTGATCCAGGGTAATCTGATATGTGTCAAAAACGACATTCTCTCAACATTCGAGACGTTTTCTCGTTGTTAATTGTCACGTCCTCCCAATTTCAGGATCTATGGCAAAATTTTGTTCATAACGGCAGCGTGCGATGTAAACCGTAACCACAAAAATACTGCGATACAAACAACAGTTCAACATGATGCTCTATGTGGTCTTGAGCCTCAATGAACTGTAATGTTAATTCGGCCAACCAAAGCGGAAAATCAGTTTGTACATAATTTTTCTTATGGGCTCCTTTCATTCAGGAAGTGTGCTCCAGAAATGATGCTAAAATAATCTCATAGGAAACACAGTGTTCAATATCTGCGATCTTTTGTTTTATGCATTAGTAGCATTACATTTCCTCTCAGCGGTGCAAAAAATTGTTGACATAATCCCGCCGTATATATTTGCATAAGCTTCGACCCTCGACCGTTTATTATCATTCACCCAATATGGAACGATCAAAAGTCCAACGCATGTCGTAACTGCAATATGGCAGAGAATACATTATTTGATCGCCGACTTAATGTCCTGTATAGAAAGGTTTTGACGAAAGCCATAGAGATTTTCTTGGAATGTTGAGGACAATTATGATTCTCCCTGTGTGCCTTCTCAACATCATTCATACCCATTCAAAAAAAGAAATGAATGAAAGAAGAAGTGTGCATTTGAATGGGATCGATTCAGACTGGAGGGTAAGTAGTGTATGAGAAGAATGTCACTCAGAAGACTGATCCTTTTGCAACGACGTAACGCATTTTGCATCACGCCGCGTCTCGCTTAGCTACTGTAATGACAACGTTGCAGAATCGTGTGAAGTCCTATTGCTGGGCGCCTCAACGGAAACTAGGGAATCACTAAGTAAATCGAGGTTTCGATGGGAACATATCACAAATATAATTTGATTAAGGAATTTCTATGTTCCTGCCGGAAAACCACATTCTTCTGAAAACCAACAATTTTCTAGCGCTGAATGACATCTGTTTCATTCTTTGTCCATGTTTCTGTAATCATTTTATAGCTACAGCAATACCGATTCTGAAACTATTCTGACTTACTGAAAAGATCTTCATATTACGTTCTCCTAAGAGAAAAAGAATCAAATTATGCTTTCGGAATGCGCTGTATCAACTTCACAGCAGATTTGCTAGTACTTATAAGTATAACTTTACTTCTAAGCAAACTTTATTGTTATGGAAAGATTAGATATCACTTAAAAACCTTCTTCAGACGTTATTTCAGCTAAAAACAACAATATGTCCTAAAATTCTTCGCTTTTTATCAAGAGTTGTATTGAGTATTTGATGGAATATGCTCGTTTTCATGAGTTTCTAATTTTTACAAGACGATTAGTGGTCATCCAATAGCCTAAAAATGCTGACTTCAACTGTGATCTTCATTTTTAGAAAGATTTTTATACAGTGTTCTAGCATTGGGAGAAATACTATGCTATGCGATTTCACTGCACTTAATTCATTTTACAACGGATTTGCTGTCACTTCTATGGTTAAATTTTATTATAGTAAAACTTTGTTTCTATGAAAAGATGAATATCAATGGAGGGACTCTTACAGGACACAATCTTACATTTCGCTGCAGATTTTCAAGAAATAAGTAGAACATGTAAAACTAGTACGAATAATAATGACAAGGGTTGCAGCGATGAATGAGCGCGCAGAGTTATAGGTGGAGATACATAGGGTTATCACCTGAAAGAGTAAGAACGAGGTTTCTTCTATGACTCTAAAGAGCATCACCTCCTAAGCGCGGTAATAGCTGAAAAATTTTGAAGTGATGTCAATAGACAGGTATAGCATGCAATATGTAGTATCATTTTGACAAAATATCCATTATTTCACAAATGCTCCGACATATTTGGATCAGAGATGGACTTATTCTCCTACAGTCTTCCTAAATGCTGTGACATTTACTGGTCTAAATCTCTCTAATGGCGATAACCTTGAAGTTCATTGCAAAAACTACATCATTATTAACATTACGCACTACATTTGAGTCGAAAAACTCAGTAGCTTAAGTTTTTCACAATCAATTATCCAAGAATATTTCATAATCGATTGAATTGAAAATTATCAACAGCTACTAACATGGTTCTTTTCTGTTATCCTAAGCTTAAAGAAAGTTTATTTCGCTGGAGAAAGACGTCCCATTGATCTTTCAGCATTCATTTAAAAGTGTTATTCGGCAGATGAAAATAGTTTCCTCTAGGTAGGATGTGAATTTCTCGTTGAGATGTCGAGAATTTCCTTATACTTAGGCCTAATTTCTACTAAAATTGCCTTTATAGAAGCCTTTTTGATAATGTCCATCATTTCATTACAGTAGTGAATCTTTGAATCTAGATTTCACCATACAAGTACCAGATTTCATTTACTGTGTGCACAAATGCAATTTATACTGCTGCGCGTCTCCCATCGAAATTTATTTGCTTTGTAGTCAACGGGTCAAGCCTTGTTAGAGCTGACTGAATACTAACATGGTCTTCACAGTGACCTGCACTGGTCTACCGATATATCAAGTGAGTGCTGCCATCCTCCCAAACAAGTCTGGCACCAGTCTGCCGATGTTGGAAGGATGAGAGTCTAAGTGAACGTGTGTTGCGAATTCAAACCGAGCGCTACCTGTGTTTAGTAGGGCACCTCAAACCAGAGCACCATATGCGTAATGGATAATAAAGTATGTAATTGGAAACAGGTGCGTATTTTAATTCAGCACTGCACACATCAAATTGAAGAAGCAAAAGGTTCATTAAATACTCATGCAAATCTGTTGGACTTCATTATAAGCCCAACGCTGTTATATAGAAGACATCTCAACTCAGTATTTCACACCCTTGAAATCGCCATCTATCCAATGGCTCAACCGTTTAGTTTGTATAGCACACTGATTAGCAGTTAGCTACATTTTCAGTGGATTCTCGGCATTCACGCTAAAACAATGAGAAATCATCAAGCAGTCGAGGGAGTTTGTGTGATCACTGTAGAATTTTTTACACTGGAACTGTAATTGATTTAATAAATCAATAGCTTTCGTGACTATAGAGATTACTTCTAATCTTCTGCGTGTAGGAGCAGAACCTATCAAACCACTGAAAGGTTTGTACTTTCGGCTAACTAATGTGGGCCAGTGAATGATCGTGATAACAACGGCGAACGCTTCTGTGTGATGCGCCTTCAATATTGTGTTTGTTATATGAGAAATCTGTTGGTTCCTCAACAATCATTCAGTTATCCATGTAATTTATAGTTATTAATAAAATATTCATTTTACTAAAAAAACGGGAAAGGGTAAAAGTTCTGCTTGCGACATTTCGAAAGATGCACGGTGCCAGTAGTTGTCGAGACACTTTTAGTTGCCGAACCGTGGCAGTTTCACACTTGTTATTGTATTAAGTAAGGAGTAACATCCAAATGAATTCCTGGTAGTTGCAGTTTATGAATTTAATCTGTTACTGCTCCTTAAAACAGTATAATGTAGTGGTCTAAATTATTCACGCAACACTCCAGTCAACACCATTTTCATATCACCACAAGAGTTCAGAAGCCAAAATCATTTGGCCGGAAGTTGTGAATTCATCGAAAATCTAGATCTCATTGTTGCCCTATCACGATTATAAAAGCTGTTAGGCCGAGAATTTGGTAATCAGTTCCAACCCAAGCTCAAATCTTGTTAACATTGATCAACATATCAAAAGTGTCTTATATTGATCCATAGTATCTATTGTTCCTAAAGCCTCGCAATAAACATTCAGTGTAATTTTTAAGAACATTTGAAGCCTTACCCAAGGATGGTACGCTAGAGCCATACACGCGTGTATCGGAACAGTCGATTTTTTTTTCTTACTTCGAAAACACGCGTGTATGGCTCAGGCGTACCAACCTCGGGTAAGGTTTTAAACATTCTTCAAAATTATATTGAATGTTTATTGCGAGGTTTTGGTAACAGTCGATGATATGGGGCATTTTGTATCCACCAGCCGCGATCCGTCGACTGAAAAGTGGTGATAGCACAATGTCATTCTACATTATGCCGTCATCACATTCGCCTCCCTCCTTGCCACAATGCTGGGCCTAATGTGTAGCGTCGGCCACTGACGAAGAAGGCGAGACCTCCGAAACACGCGTGTGTGACTATGGCGTAACAAACCTCGGGTAAAGTGTTGAACATTCTTAAAATTGTGTTGAACAGAGTTTTAACGCGTTCATGCTTTTTGACTATTGATGAGACTTTTATCTATATTACAATAGAAGGTAATCCAAACCGAATCCTTTTCAGTAGGCATAAGAACATCGAATTTTGCGGTGTCCTTTTCATCTTTCAGAGTTAATTTTTAGCTTCACTTTAAAGCTGTATGAATCACATCATTATTTTTTCATTTGAATGTGCATATATATTTTTTTGTACTCCCTTATGGATAAGATTGAGGATTAGTGGTGAATTTCGCCAAAAGAAATTTTGTTATAACCGCATGAATGCTGAATTACGAGCAGAATTTAGAACCTGATGATAGAAAAGCTGAGCGAAAATTTCGACAGTGTAGTAATAGTGTGCGCTGAATTGAGAAGGCATGGTAGAGGTTTGTGTTCACGACATAGGATCAACAAATTTATTGTCAGTATCTCAGAATGCTGCGATCATAGTTTTACGTCATATCTTGCTTAAATTTTAGGGAATGAATAATTAATCAAAACTATGTCTTCGAAATAGATTTGACCATTTTCGCACAGAAACGTAAAACATCAACGCAAAAGATTTCAAACACATTTGAAATATAACGACCAATCTGTGCTTGAAACACGAGGAAGGATGCCTTATAATCAAACGCGATATAAGACAGGGACATAAGACAGTTTGTTCGATACTGGAGGTACATGACGAGTCTATGTGCCTCTTCGTGGTGGTCTCCATATGAAAACTCAGTAGACCACTATGTGAATCACTGTACTTGATGCGTTTGAGTTCTAGGTTTGATTTTTTTTTGAAGAGAAAATTTGGCTGTTCGAATAAATATACTCAAATTAACCCCTTATTGAGCTCTATTTACTCAGCGAAAAGTGCTTGAGTCTGGAAGATATTTTTATTTTTAGTGTTAGAGCTCATTGAGGGAGCCATTCTGAGATTAAAGTTTACCTTCAAAATTGTCGAAATTTTAGCTATCAAGCGACTATGAGAACTGTTAAAACAACAGAAAATGCGTTTTTCTTAGGGTGGGGCAGGATGCGGCCATCGAAAAGATCCAGATTCGCAAATCCCAACCTTCTTCTGATTACTATAGGCTCCAAGCAGATCTTTCCACAAATTAACTACACCGTTGAAATTGGTAAGATTTGCCCTATCTATCAAATTTCAAATGCTCAAGAAGAAAATTCTATGGTGAGAAATACTTTAATGTGAAATGAAATTCTATTGTGACTGTTGCAGACTAAAATACAGCCATCTAGAGTACATCGTTCAAATTTACTTGGTTTTAGCTAATTGTCAAGAAGTCTTACAAAGTAGAAAATACTTTCTTATCGAGGGGCTCAAAAAAGGTGTAAGTTAAAGAAAGAGAACTGTATTTCTCCATTTTCTTTTCGTATATACTATAGCTTTGAATAAAGAATTCGAACGAAATCACTCATTGATTTACTAAATGGGATCTGAAGTGCACTAATAACCAAACTACTGAAAATTGTCGGAAAGCGGGATCATATGCAATAAGCAGCACTATTTTTTGACGAACTATTCCTGGTTTTCGAGCGAGAATGGTCAAATCTACTTTGAAGACATAGTTTTGATTATTTATTCACTCCCTAAAATTTAAGCGAGATATGACGAAAACTATGATCGCAGCATTTCGAGATACGGACAATAAATTTGTTGAACTTATGTCGTGAACACAAACCTCTGCCATGCCTTCTCAATTCAGCGCACACTATTACTACACTGTCAGAAATTTTCGCTCAGCTTTTCTATCATCAGGTTCTAAAGTCTGCTCGTAATTTAGCTTTCATGCGGTTATAACAAAATTTCTTTTTACGAAATTCATCACTAGTCCTTATTATTATAGATAAGGGAGTATCAAAAAATATACATACACATCGAAATGAAATAAATCATGACGTGATCATTTACGGCTTCAAAGTGAGGCTAAAAAATTAACTTTGAAAGCTGAAAAGGACACAGAAAAATTTGATGTTATTATGCCTCCTGAAAAGGATTCGGTTTGGATTACCTTCTATTGTAATATAGATACAAGTTTCATTGATAGTCAACAAGTATGAACGCGATAAGATTCAATTCAACACAATTTTAGGACTGTTCAACGCTTCACCTGAGGTGGGTTCGCCATAGTCATACACGCGTGTTTCGGAGGTCTCGCCTTCCTCGTCAGTGGCCGACGCTACACATTAGGCCCAGCACTGTAGCAAGGAGGGAGGCGAATGTGATGGCCGCACAATGTACAATGACATTATGTTATCACCACTTTTCAGTCGATGGATCGCAGCTGGTGGATACAGAATGACCCATATCATCGACTCTTATCAAAACCTCGCAATGAATATTCAGTATAATTTTTATTGGCTTCCGAAACGCGCATATATGGCTCTGGCGTTCCATCCTCGGGTAAGGCTTCAAATTTTCTTAAAATTTACACTGAATGTTTATTGTGAGGCTTCAAGGACAATAGATGCCATGGATCAATTCAACACACTTTTAATATGTTGATCAATGTTAACAAGATGAGAGCTTGGATTGAAAACTGATTACCAAATTCTGAGCCTAACACCTTTATAATCGTGATAGGGCAACAATAAGATCTAGGTTTTCAATGAATTTACTATTGCCGGCCAAATGGTTTTGGCTTCTGAACTCTTGAGGTGATTTGAAAATGGTGTTGACTGAGTGTTGCGTGAATAGTTTAGACCACTACATCATACTGTTATAATGAGCAGTAACAGATTATTTTTATGGATCTGCAACTACCAGGAATTTCATCTGGATGTTACTCCTTGCTTAATGCAATAACAAGTGTGGAACTGACACGGTTCGGCAACTAAAAGTGTCTCGACAACTGCTGTGCACCCTGCATCTTTCGAAATTTCGCAAGCAGCACTTTTACCCTCTCCCGTTTTTGTAGTAATTGAATATTTAATTAATGACCATAAATTAAATGGATAACTGAGTGATTGTTGAGGAACCAACACATTTTTCATATAACAAACAAATGTTGAAGGCGCATCACACAGGAGCGTTCGCCGATGTTATCACGATCATTCACTGGCCCACACTAGTTAGCCGAAAGGACAAACCTTTTCAATAGTTTGATAGGTTCTGCTTCTACACGCAGAAGAGTGGAAGTAATCTCTATTGTCACGAAAGCTACTAATTTATTAAATCATTTCCAGTTCCAGTGTAGCAAATTCTACAATGATCACACAAACTCCTCCGACTGCTTGATGAATTCTCATTGTTTTAGCATGAACGCCGAAAATCCACTGAAATTGTAGCTGACTGCTAATCACTGTGCAGATACAACCAGTAATCGGTTAAGCCATTGGACAGATGGCGATTTCAAGGGTGTGAACTACTGAGTTGAGATCTCTATCGGGCTCTATAAGTCAGCCCTCCTTGACTGATTACTGACATGCGTGGCTCACAAGAAATGATTATCAGTCATATTGGAAAATTCTCGGCATTTCAACGAGAAATTCACATTCTACCTGGAAGGGTACCCATTTTCATTTGCCGAATAACACTTTCAAATGAATGCCGCAAGTTCATCGGGACGTCTTTCTTCAGCAAAAAAACTTCTTTAGGCTTTAGATAACAGAAAAGAACCATGTCAGTAGTTGTTGATAATTTTCAATTCAATCGAATTATGAAATATTCTTCGATAATTGATTGTGAAAAACTCAAGCTACTGAGCTTTGACGACTCTAATGTAGCGCGTTTATGTTCACAATGATGCAGTTTTGCAATGAATTTCAAGGCTGCCGCCATTAGAGAGATTTAGGCCATTCACAGCACGTAGGAGAGACTGTAAGACGAAACAAACTCTACCTTTTAACCAAATAATAGCTAAATTTAAATTGTTAGGAGTCATAGAACCTTTACAACTAGTCGATGTGGTAGAAATTATGACAAAATTGTAGATTCAGCACGCTGACCAAGAATGCCACCTTTTGAAGATAATGACTCGCGCCATGTCATCCAGGTTAATCCAGCCATCTGATGCTCCTTCAAAGCGTACAAGAATCCATTGGGAGTTTTTCTGAGCGTTTTAGCATCAGGTTGGGAAATAAGAGCTCTAAATTTAAACAGAATTTAAAGTAAATAGAGAACAAAAACCAGCTATCACACGAATTTAGTCTTGTATCTCACTTTGTGCACTTTTGCCAAAGCCTTTTGCTGTATACCACGATAGACCGGACGTGGCGTATAAATGAGAATATCGTTAACACCGGAAATAAATGGTACTAAAGCTCACTTTCATTTAGGAAACGACTCACTAGAACAAAACCACGGTTCAACTAAGCGAACCTTGGCTCGGTCCTGGAGCGGAGGCAGAATCCGGTACTTTACGTTTCTTTTTCTAGGACGTGTCCATCGTTTTCAGCTAATAGAACACCCTCCAACAGCGCCTTCAAATACTTAATTCCTCATGCTTTCTTGTAAAAATGCGGACTGTTCTGTACTCTCTGAAAAGGCATATCTCTCGTCTTTCTGGCAATTCCTGCTCAATTTCTTCATTTTGCCGGTGTATACAATGCGCCAGCATCTGGTAGAAGTGGAGCGTGTACGAGCACCTTCTATAAGTGCTATGGGGCTAGAGCAAACATTGGGATTAGATGGCAATGCTTTCCGAAAAGTGCTTACATGCAAGGTTTCGAGCCGTAACTCTAAATCGGCGACACTTTCTTTGGAGTACCTGGTCGACTCCGATTTGGTCTAGATTAGCACAGCTAGCTAAATAAGGCATATAAGTATGTTCGCCATCTGAAAACTATCATAAACTGAAGTCCTTCCATAGTAGTTTTTGCCGGCTCCAGTAAGGAGTGCATGGAGATTCGATCGACATCTTTCCACACTTCCTCGTCATCCGAAGACAATTCAATTGCAATGGTATCAAGCTTAGTTGCCTCAGCACTCTTATCATTATCGCTATCGTCTAATGTGACAACATCGTCGTCCTTGGAAAGAACACCTCCGTGTGCAATCGACTCTTCGACCGATTCCTCCTCAGTGAGTTGAGTCCACAACAAATCGCACACGTCGCCGCTTCACCTCTTAGATTTGAAGGCGGGCGCAGAAGACGAGATTTATATAAGCAACATCACGAGAAAAAATAGTGCAAAAGCTCTGAAGCGCCAGCTGAAGTTACCACAGAATGGCAGCTACTATACAAAACCACTACACAGTTTTATTAATCTTGCGAAACCGTGAACCCACCTCCTCTGAATCTAAGACTACTAGTATCGCAACGGTGGACAATCTACTGCACCTCCTTTGGATCTTTAACCACCAGTGTCGTAACGCATTGAATTCACTATTGTATCATTTCAATTGTATTTACTGCTGTCATTTTCTTGTTTTGCTATATGTGTATCCATCATGCTGCTATAAGTAGAAAAATAACAACAATGATACAAGTGGAGCAATGCAATGATACATTCAATGCGTTCCCACGTTGAGGGCTAGAGATGTAGAGGAGGTTGAGCAGCCGTCCAGCATTACCACGCTGGGAGTTTACAGGTATAGAAGAGATAGGTACGCGGTCTCGAAAGGGTTAAAGTAAACAACACAATCTCTCTGAGAGTCGTTTTTGTAAATGAAAGGAAAAAAGCGCACCCTTATGAAGCTTAGCAGGAGGTTCCAAAGTTCAAACTGAAGGTAGGAGATAACCTTTAACTCTTTGAATCTCGAAAACGTATCGGATAAAAATTTGCCTTTTGACTGGTGAAAAGATCGGAATCTTTATATGTTGCAGATTACGGTAATTAAGTGACTCAAGGCTTACTGAATCGTTCCGAACCTTAGCTAACGATTTCCGTAGCAAACGATCACGAAGTTTCCCTGCAATCGATGGGTCATTATGCATTCTCGAAAACTAACGTGAGAGCGGAACTGAAAGATGAAGCGAAGCCAGTAGTATGCAGAACTTTTCACCACAGACGAGAGCTGAACCAACGTTTCATCTATATCGTAGGCTGAGAAGAAAGAGTGGCAGCAAAACGACACCTTCGGTGGTGTGGTGTTGACACGCTTCCAGATGTGGGTGAAATGCGAGTTCAACTCCCGCCTGGAGTTAGATGTTGTGTGCAAGTTCAGTATTCTTAGGTATGTATTTTTAATAACATACTACTGCCAGAAGATAGTGAAATAAAAAATTATAATGGAGAGGCTTCATATTGCAATTCTTCAGTGAATTTTGTCGTACGTCTTGGGTAAGATTCCCAGTAAAAGAAGGTTTTGAAACGTGAATAGCTCGTTGATGATCACTCCTAAAGACTGATGAATCCGTTACATTCCATTACCACATCGACTGGACTCCACTGAGCAGAGGGAAATGGCGTAGGTGATGCTTACTTGCTGTGGTCTACTTACGCTCCCCCCTCCCCCCCTTCCCTCCTCAAAGGGGACCTGGAGTGAAAGAAGGCCGGCGCTTACCATGATTTTAAAGGTTCGGCTAACAACCAAGGATACCACATTTCGACGTCGATTTCTTTATATGTAGAGGGATTGTCCCTTTGTGAGTCCTATTGTGAGTG